>SJYA01000045.1:35000-258746 GCA_006410615.1 Neotragus moschatus | reverse complement strand
AAAACCCTTCATTATAGTTTATTTTAGAGAATGGCATCTAGTATGGATCTGTTTTTTTTTTTTTTCTCCAATTACTTCAAGGAAGTTCACTAAATACATTTTTATTCTTATATTTTTATAAAAAACATATTTAAATTATTTAAAATAAAATATATGCATATACATGTACAAATATATCTGTGTGTTTGTGTGTATCTATCAATATACATCTCTGCATATATAGATAGATATCTACCATAATATAGCTATATCTATTTAACTGTCTGTTGAGGAAAAGAGAGAAGTAATAATATTTCTAGTTGTTCACTCAATGCCAATTTTCAAGGTGTATGTCGAGGTTGGAAGCGTGCCAACTTCTAAACTGACACAAATCCTATTTTATTCTGGGAAACAATATGCTTAGTTATAGTTATCTCCCCATACTCCCTTGCAATATGAATAGAAATGTCACCAAGTTCTGGCCAACAACATATAAATAGAAGTCAAGGTGTTGAACACAATGGTTCATCGCCGTGAATCCGTTGCCCCAAAGACCACCGAGACCAGGTTTCGATGCAAACAGCAAGAGGATTTTATTGTACTGGCGCGCCAGGGTTCCATCTCCTTAAGCAAGGAGCGAGAACCCTGAGTGTTGTTACATGGTAGCTTTTAAGCACAAGCAAGCGGAAACAGTTTGATTGGTTACAAGTGTTGACCTTTTCAAGGATTGGTTCATTGATAACAGGTTACAACTGTTGACCAGGTGGTGCCCCTGTGGCGGGCAGTTTCTCGGAACAACAGCTCTTCTGGAAAAGTCCCGAGGAAGTTTCATAGGTTACAGAGATATGCGTGAGCTCGAGATGGGGTGCCTATGCATTGTCCTTTCCCAGTTACAGCCGAGAGGGTAAGTTTGGTTGCCCCCTCGTTTTGCCACCTGCAGATTGTATGGGGCTGAGAAATGTAATCAGAGATAAACAGGCCATGTTTCCATGAGTCAGAGATAACCCTGGGGCAGTTTGGAAAGTCTCTTATACTAAAAAACACATTCTTACAAAGGGACAGGGAACATGGAACCGTAATTTAAAAGGGACGACACTTAGCTTGTGTCTCTCTTCAGCTGTTTAACCTCCTCCTTTTCTGCTTCATCCTGTACAGATCTGGTACCTGGAGATAGACAATCACTTTCCCCAGAGGGCTAGGAAAGCCACACCTTGCAGTTGGTGGAGCAGAAAGCTGGAAGAACCTGAGTTTTAATGATATCTTGAGGCAGCTGCATCAACTCTGGCTTGCCTACCTCTCCTACATCCTTGATATGTGAGGCACTGTTAGTTCCATGTGACATCATTTTTCTGCTACCTGTAGCTGAATACAGGCCTAATGAAGGCACTTAGTTCTGTATAGGATTTATAGGGTTTTCTCTTTGCTGAAAATAGCAAATTAGGCATGCTTCTAAAACTTGATCAGTTTTTTTTAATACCACAAAATACTATAATCTTTTATAGAGATGATTTAGTTTTTATGATAAAGGGGATTAAATAAAACCATGCATAATTTAAAACTATCTAGAAAATTTATTGACCCAAATGGGCCTGTAATATGATTAAACTAGGGCCTTGACACAAAGAGTTCATGTTCTGGTGGGTTGGACAAGCATATGTTGGTAATTAGATGCCCTCTGGGAAGTGTAGAAGATGTGAGGTTCCCAAAGTTCAACCCAAGCTCTTCTCAAAGTCTGTTTTCCTGTATTTCTTCTTTCATATAGGGTGGACCATAAAGTCATGCAAGATTCATATTCAGAATCTTCTTTCTTCCTTTCCTTCACCATCAACCCAGTTCCTAGGCTGCTGTGATTTGTCGCTCTCCATTTATAACACCAGAATTTATGTGCAGCAAATGGTTTCTTGCACTTCCCTATTAGTGGATTTGCCTGCTGTTTATTTGTCCTTCTCCACTCCTTTCTATTTTTGTGCCTGCTACCAGCATCATCTTTCCAAAAGTTTTTGACTATGTCATTTTTCAGCTTAAGAATATTTTTTAAGTTTCATATCATCTATCAGACAGAACCAAACTCTTTAACATGGCTGGTCAGACCCATCACCCAATCTGTATACCCACCATACAAGTTGTAGCTGCCAAGAATAAATGAGAGCTTTATAAAAATGTTGTGTTCTTTCTAGTCCTCCCGTGTGGCATGGGAAGCCTTCTCTTCCCTTCTCTGTTTGAACTATAACTTCCCAAAAGTTCAAAGATAACATACTTTCTGAAAGCTTTTCTTATCCTCCCTGGTGATGTTAGCTATTCTGCCTTCTCCTGACTCAGGAATTTCTTCCCTTTCCCCTCTTTCCCTTTCTCTCCTTCCTCTTTCTCCCTATAGTAACTCCCTCCCTCCTCCTCCTCCTTTCTTTATTCTTGCTTCTCTCTCTCCGCCTCTCATCCCATTTTTCCTTGCCTACATCTTTCCTTTCTTCCTTTTCACTCTCATTTCTTTAGTTACCTTCATTCACCATACTGTAATATTGGTTAATGTATTTGTACTTTCAAAAATCAGAGACATCACATTGCCCACAAAGGTTCATATAATCAAAGCTACAGTTTTTTCAGTACTCATATACAGATGTGAGAGTTGGACTATAAAGAAGGTTGAACAGCAAAAATTTGTTGCTTTTGAACTGTGGTGCTGGAGAAGACTCTTTAGAGTTTCTTAAACAGCAAGATCAAACAAGTCAATCCTAAAGAAAATTAACCCTGAGTATTCATCGGAATACCATTTCTGTCCTTTATTGAGCCCATCTTTAAGTGAAATGTTCCCCTCGTATCTCCAATTTTCTTGAAGAGATCTCTAGTCTTTCCCATTCTGTTCTTTCCCTCTGTTTCTTTGCACTTATCACTGAGGAAGGCTTTCTTATCTCTTCTTGCTATTCTTTGGAACTCTGCATTCAGATGCTTATATNAAGAGCCTCTTGATGAAAGTGAAAGAGGAGAGTGAAAAAGTTGGCTTAAAGCTCAACATTCACAAAATGAAGATCATGGCACCTGGTCTCATCACTTCAAGGAAATAGATGAGGAAACTGTGGAAACAGTGTCAGACTTTATTTTTGGTGGCTCCAAAATCACTGCCGATGGTGACTGCAGCCATGAAATTAAAAGACGCTTACTCATTGGAAGAAAGGTCATGACCAACCTAGATAGCATATTGAAAAACAGAGACATTACTTTGCCATCAAAAGTCTGTCTAGTCAAGGCTATGGTTTATCAAGTGGTCATTTGTGGATATGAGAGTTGGATTGTGAAGAAAGCTGAGCACCGAAGAATTGATGCTTTTGAAGTGTGGTGTTGAAGACTCTTGAGAGTCCCTTGGACTGCAAGGAGATCCAACCAGTCCATTCTGAAGGAGATTAGCCCTGGGGTTTCTTTGGAGGGAATGATGCTAAAGCTGAAACTCCAGTACTTTGGCCACCTCCTGGAAAGGGTTGATTCATTGGAAAAGACTCTGATGCTGAGAGGGACTGGGAGGAGGAGAAGGGGATGACAGAGGATGAGATGGCTGAATGGCATCACTGACTGGATGGTCGTGAGTCTGAGTGAACTCCGAGAGTTGGTAATGGACAGGGAGGCCTGGCGTGCTGCGATTCATGCAGTCGCAAAGAGTCACACCTGACTGAGCAACTGAACTGAACTGATCTGATTCATTGGAAGGACTGATGCTGAAGCTGAAGCTCAAATACTTTGAACACATGATGCAAAGAGCTGACTTATTGGAAAAGACTCTGATGCTTGGAAAGACTGACAGCCAGAGGAGAAGGGGGCTACCCAAGATGAGGTTGTTGGATGGTATGACTGATTCAATGGACATTAGTTTGAGCAGGCTCTGGGAGATGGTAAAGGACTGGGAAGCCTGGCACAGGGCAGTCCACGTGTTCACAAAAATTCAGACATGACCTAGTGACTGAACAACATTTCCAAAAAGTCTGTCAATTCCCTGTGGCAGAAACTCTGTTACGAGTGTGTTTTTCTACTGCAGAAGATAGGATTTAATTTCATAACATATGGATCTACTGTTAAAAGTCTCTTAATTCCTTCATAAATTTATTATTATAATTAAGAATAGCAATAAGTTCAGTTCAGTCACTCGGTCGTGTCCGACTCTTAGTTAATAGCTATAGTAGCATCATTATATGACAAATTTTATGTATAAGTAAACATCTAATAGGCATTCATTTTGTGTTTACTACTTAAACAGTGATATGTATTTATAAATATGTAATATAATTCAGGTTACCTAGTAGAACATTAAAAATAGATCTTTCTCTTTAATTTTTATAATTATTTTGCTGAAGTCTGAGTGTTGAATCTGTGTAAATTAAATACATATAAGTCATAACTCAATTGTATTCTATTTCCTTTATTGTTGAAAGTATGATTAAAATTTACCTTCAGTGAGTTATTTTTTTCACTTTTATTCTGAAAGTGAGTTTAGTGCATGAAATTAGTAGTATATCTAATAAAACTATTTAGGTCTCACCAATATTTCCCTAGTATGTACCCCCTGCAACGGCTCAAAACCAGATCTATATCTCCACATCTGATCATCTGGAAATGGTGCCCTTTTGGCTGTGCTGTGTTTAGTCGCTAAGTTGTGTCTGACTCTTTGTGACCCCATGGACTGTAGCCCACCAGGCTCCTCTGTCCATAGGGATTCTCTAGGCAAGCATACTGGAGTAGGTAGCATATCCTTTCTCCAGCGAATCTTCCTGACCCAGGAATCAAATCAGGGTCTCCCACGTTGCAGGCAGGTTTTTACCAACTGAGGTATCAGGGAAAGCTTTTAATCTCTAAGTAGTCACAACGGGGCAGAAAGTCCTTTTTAATTATCACCTCCCCTAATTGCACTACGAAGCTTCACACTGGCCTTGATCAAACAACAGATTTTTTTTTTACCTTCAGGATCCTGGATCTCACTTTTGGAAACAAAAACTCTGACTGATGAGCTGTTTCCAGGACTGTCCAGCTCAAACCCAGAAGGCTAATAACTGCCCCCTAGTGGTAAAATTTATGTGCCTTTTGAAAAGCAAAGGCTTGGCTACCTTCCTAGGGAAGGTGAAAACATATTTTTAATTTCTTTCTAGGGATACCCTGGTCACAAAAGCAAAATATAATGCAATTTCTCAGTAAGTCACCATGATATTTTAACCTCTCTTTACTCTCTCTGCTTTATATTTCAACTTTTAATTCTGGCTCGGTTACTCTGATTACATGCTCAAACACCTCTGGGATCAAGACACTCAGCTAGGGCAGGTTTAGTAACCAGTATATTTGGGGAAAGGATAGACTTTGGGGGATTAGTGTTTGCTTTCAAAATTTCAGGGACAAAATTTCAATTTAGGAAGGTGAAAAATTCAGGAGGTAGATGACGGTGAGAGTTGCACAACAATGTGAATGTACTTAGTGCCATTGAACTGTACAGTTAAATAAGGTTGAATAGTATATTCCATATTATGTGACTTTTACTGCAATTTTAAAAAGCACATACACACTCAGACAAACATTTCAAACAGATTGGGCACCAAACTCTAAGATCGATTTTTTTTTTTTTTTCCTGAATCACAAACTCCTAAGTGATATGGAATTTTAAAAAGTTTGGGCGAAAAGTTACTTCGGTGTTCCCAATAAAGCCTTTGATTGTGTGGATCACAAAAAACTGGAAAATTCTTAAAGATCTGGGGATACCAGATCACCTTACCTGGCTCTTGAGAAATCTGTAATGCAGGTCAAGAAGGAACAGTTAGAACTGGACATGGAACAACGGAGTGGTTCAAAATTGGGAAAGGAGTGCATTTTGTATTCAAGGCTGTATATTGTCACCTTCCTTATTCAGCTTCTGTGCGAGTACATTGTGTGAAATGGCAGGCTGGATGGAATCAAGATTGCTGAGAGAAATATCAACAACCTCAGATATACAGGTGATATCATTCTAATGGCAGAAAGTGAAGAGGAACTGAAGAGGAACTAAAGAACTTCATGATGGGGGTGATAGAGGAGAGTGGAAAAGCTGGCTTAAAACTCAGCATTCAAAAAAACTAAGGTCATGGCATCCAGTCCTATCACTTCATGGCTAATAAATGGGGGAAAAGTGAAAACAGTGGCAGACTTTATTTTCCTGGGCTCCAAAATCACTGGGGACAGTACCCGCAGCAACTGAATTGAAAGACTCTTGTTCCTTGGAAGAAAGCTATGACAAACCTAGACAGTATATTAAAAAACAAAGACATCACTTTGCCAACAAAGGTCCATATAATCAAAGCTATGGTTTTTCCAGTACTCATGTACAGATATGAGAGCTGGAACATAAAAAAGGCTGAGCACTGAAGAACTGATGCTTTTGAACTGTGGTGCTGGAGAAGACTCTTAAAAGTCCCTTGGACAGCAGAGAGATCAAACCAGTCAATTCTAAAGAAAATCAATGCTGAATATTCATTGGAAGGACTGATATTGAAGCTGAAAGTCAAAGTGGCTTAGTCCTGTCCAGACTAGTCTTTCCGACCCGATGGACTACCCAGTCTTTCATGCATTATTATTATCCTTATTTTTATTACCAATTTTCAATTTAAGAGGAATAAGATCTTTTCAAGTGAAAATAAGGAAATATATTTAAGAATACTAATAAAGATGCATATTCTATACACAGAATGCTTATATACAATTATAACCACACTGTAAGAAGGGAGATCTTTCTTGCACTGTCTCCTTTGGGTACAATTATTTGCTTCAGAACTCTCTCCTACTTAGTGGAAAATCATCCCCCAGGTATTATTTTTTCACAAATGGCTATTTATTATTTTTAACTTTTATTGGAGAATGTGTGTGTGCTCAGTCGTTTCAGTCTTGTCTGACTCTTTGTGACGCCATGGACTGTAGCCTATTGGGCTCCTCTGTCCATGGGATTCTCCAGACAAGAACACTAGAGTGGGTTGACATGTCCTCCTTCAGGGGATCTTCCTGACCTGGGGATCAAACTTGCATCTGCTTGAGTGTCCAGAATTGCAGGCAGATTCTTTACCCACTGAGCAACCTGGGAAGCCCTTATTATAGTATAGGTGATTTACAATGTTGTGTTAGTTTCTGCTGTACAGCAAAGTGAATCTGTTATACATATACACTCTTACTTCTAAGTTATACCAAAGCCGTGGCTCAATGTATTTGCAAGTGGGTCAGGCAGTAAAGAATCTGCCTTCAATGCAGCAGTCCCAACTTCGATCCCTGAGTTGAGAAGATCCCTTGGAGAAGGGAAAGGCAACCCACTCCAGTATTCTTGCCTGGAGGATCCCATGAACAGAGAATCCTGGCAGGCCATAGGCCGTGGGGTCGCAGAGTCAGACATGACTGAGCGACTAACATGTTCACTTTTTTCCCATTAAAATAGGTACTGCTGCTGCCGCTGCTGTTGCTTCAGTCATGTCCGACTCTGTGTGAACCCATAGATGGCAGCCCACCAGGCTCCCCNAGCATTTTTGAATTTTGGTATTCACAGGGGTCCTGGAATCATTCCCCTGAGGATACTGAAGCCCTCAGTATCCTCAGGGGAAGGGCCTTATACTTAATCTTGCTTTACAATGAAATATCATAACTTAGAGTGATTGTAGCAACCAAAATTCATGCTGGAGTTTTAGAGCCTAAGTAAAAATTCTTCATGTCACTTTTTAGCCTGTATAAGATTATACTGTTTGAAGGTAATCTACTCCTGACTCTTCCTTCACTATCTTCCCATATCTGCTCCTGCAATCAAACAATATTCTGGTTTCTGGTTAAAATAAATGTTTTATCTCTGGAATTCCTTGAATTTCTAAATAAGATGATTGCATCAGCACATCTACCTTTTCTTTATAGTTTCCTTTTATTTTTTGCTTTTAAAGATAAACAGATGATATTGCTGGATCTTTCACATGAGAGAAGAATGTATGCATTAAGAGTTCCTTTTGCCAATATTTGGAAAGAGTCCAAATCCCAGCCAAGCTGAACCAGAGTAAATATGCTGCTTGAAAAAAAATATGTCAGATTTCTGCTACTTTACTCTGTTAAAAGGTTAATAAGTAATAGAAAATAAGTGGTCAACATTAGCAGGTACCTTATTATTACATTATTAAAATATTAATGCTTTCGGTTGTGAAATATGATCTATCAGACAGCAGAGGCTGGTGTCTAGTGGAAAGTTTAACAGGCTAGCCTGAGGGCAAGGCAGGTTTTACTAGTGTACTTAGGTGTACATGTTTTACAAGAAGGTGGAGTCTCTGAGTTCAAATGACTGCAGTTTGCAGTTTCTTCTCAGAAAATTAACTCAGAGGAAATTCACATCTCTTATGGGCACTTCCTTTTTTTTNTAGAGGCTGGTGTCTAGTGGAAAGTTTAACAGGCTAGCCTGAGGGCAAGGCAGGTTTTACTAGTGTACTTAGGTGTACATGTTTTACAAGAAGGTGGAGTCTCTGAGTTCAAATGACTGCAGTTTGCAGTTTCTTCTCAGAAAATTAACTCAGAGGAAATTCACATCTCTTATGGGCACTTCCTTTTTTTTTTTCCCCTTCTCTTCAAACATAAACTGGCATTAGCCAAAATGCAGTGTCTTGAGGAAGTATATAAGTTAGGTACAAAGCTTTTATTACTAACTCTTGGCAATTTAGTAATTAGGGTGTATCAGAATTAAGTGTATCTCTCGTGATTAAGTGGCTTAGTTGCCACATGTAATTAACATCCGCTTGTATCATTAGATGGCTTTGGCTGGGCTTGGGTGGCTCCTGATAAGCACTTTGGGAGAGGAACATAGGGAAGGAAGGCATAGTCAAACACCATAAAAGAATTTTAACACAGGTTATATCTACAATGTTAGAATCCCTCTATTTTAGTGATGTAAAAGCTCATTAAATTCAACCTCTTCATTTCACTGGCAGGGAAACTAGGGCCCAGAGAGAATATATGTTGATGTTAGTCATACAACTGTATGGTGGCAAAATCAAGACTACAGAATTACCTTCTGACTCCACACTGAGTCCCCTTGTATGATTGTGTACTTCTTCTCTAGTCCCTAGCTATCTGTCTACATTTGCTGCAGTGACAGACCACCCTGTAATTACTTCCCAACACTCGTGCTTTTCCAGAGGTCACCAGGTAACCATCCAAATGGTCTTTAGTATTTGCTTGATGTTAACTTTTATCTTATATTACAGTATAGTTGATCAACAATGTTTTGTTAATTTCCAGTGTGCAGCCAAGTGATTCAGATATGCACATACATGTAATTTATTCTTTTTCAAATTATTTTCCCACTTAGGTCATTACAGAATACTGAGCAGAGCTTCCTGTGCTATAGAGTAGGTCCTTGTCGATTATCTATTTTAAATATAGTAATGTGCACTTTTAGTTTTTATACAGGGGACTTGAAAGACTACTCACTTGAAAAACTCATTGGTTTTGCATTGTAAAGACATGGGCATAAACGGTTTGGCTGGAATTGCTTTTTGGTTTCACATTCTCTTACAGGATTGTTAACTTGTTAGAGGTCTCCAAGGAGTCAGACACAGGGAGAGACCTCCAAGTGATCAGACAGAGATATGTATGGCAAAACCAATACAAAACTGTAAAGTAATTAGCCTCCAATCAAAATAAATAAATTTAAAAATAAAATAAAATCAACACACTGTCTCTAAGCCCTTAGTCACTCAGTTGTGTCTGTCTCTTTGCAACACCATGGACTGGAGCCCGCCAAACTCCTCTGTCTATAGGATTCTCCAGGCAAGAATACTAGAGTGGCTTGTCATTCCCTTCTCGAGGATATCTTCCCAGGGATTGAACCTGTGTCTCCTGTACTGCAGGCAGAGTTTTTACTGGCTGAGCCATCAGGGAAATCTTGTCCATTAAATCAATCCCTCCTATTTGAGCAGTGATCATGAAATCCATGATCTTAGCATCTTATTTGAGAACATGTTATACTGCCATTTCTAACATTTCTTAGCAGGAAATAATGGCAAATATATGCACATTTTCAGGTATGGAATAAATTTACTAAACAGATGTTGATTGCACAAAATGTTTTGCTACCCCTGGAAGCAAGAGCTTTTCAGCACTTGACATTCTGGAGCTGAGGTCTGCTTGTGCTCTTGATAAAACATGGATTACACTGGAATCAAAAGAATGAAATTTTATCCAATATTTAGATTAGAGAAGAAGGATTTGGTCTGGTTTTTGTCTGGTACAACTGTCATCTCTAAAAATTCTGGATCACCTAAAATCCTTGTTTCAGTGTGTGTTTCCTAAAAGTATTCCTCCCAGGAATTGTGCATCTGAGATTCCCTTCCTGTGATTTACCTGTGGGTAAGGTCCTGCCTTCATGGTGACTTCACATTTATGTTTTTAGTTTTTCAGATTAGTGAGTTCATGCTTCTCAAGGAATAAACAGCGACAGCGTCCTCAAAAGACACCAAAATTATTTCAATCAAATGGACCTGTCAGACCAGGCCAGTGAAATACTTGTGCTTTTACATTATGTTTTTATTTAAAACAGCATTAGAATTTACCTGAAATCAACAAGAAATGTAGATGTTCTATGCCTCAGGCTGTATCTCCATTACAAGAGGAAAGGAAAAGAGTATTCTAGCTAAATTCTTTGGAACAACAGTTTTCTAAGTTATGGAGATACTATACTTACTCGATTATTATATCTAAGTGTTAAACAGATAATTAAGGCAGAAGTGCTAAATGTGTATTTTCAAAAGCACTAGAACTATGACTTCTGGATATATACACAAGTTTAAGAACTATGATAAAAAAGAAACATATGTGTATGTATATACACATGACAAGCGTACACATTATTCAAAATTATTCATAAAGTTGGCATGGTTATTACTTTTAATTAGTTCTAGGATAATTGTCAAAGAAGTCATTGGCTTCAGCAGAAATCAAACTTTATTTGGGAGCCATATTTATCAGTTTGCAGGAGATGGATTTCTGGGAGTCAGATGTGGCCCACCATGG
The DNA here is from genome assembly GCA_006410615.1 of Neotragus moschatus. Lineage (NCBI taxonomy): Eukaryota > Metazoa > Chordata > Mammalia > Artiodactyla > Bovidae > Neotragus > Neotragus moschatus. The sequence goes on along the minus strand of SJYA01000045.1, from coordinate 247,745 downwards.
CAAGGAGGCTCAGGATAGGAAGAAATTGATTAGTTTCCCATTTGAGGACCTTTATATTTTATGGGGAACTCAATTGTTCTCATTATAGGAGAACAAAGGAGTATTTTGGAAAGGTTAAACTGGCTTCCCAGGTGGCACAGTGGTAAAGAACCCACCTGCCTATGCAGGAAATATGGGTTCAATCCCTGTGTCAACAAGATCCCCTAGAGTATGAAATGGCAACCCACTCCAATATTCTTGCCTGGAAAATTCCATGGACAGAAGAGCTTGGTGGGCTACAGTCCAAGGGGTCACAAAGAGTCACACATGACCAAGCATGCACGCACACCTGGACTCACTTCCTTTTTTCTTTTCATATCCTTTCTTTCCTTCTTTTACCACTTTTCCCCTACTATTTCTCTCCACCTTTCTCACTCCCTCTCTCTTCTCTAGGCTCCCATCTAGCCTGCCCCTCCTCTCCCTCACCCTCTTCTCTCATTGTTAATGGCAGTCACATGTTATGTGTTCCGTGTCAGAAACCAAGAGTTTTAGTGACTCAAGTATTTTTCTTAAAAAAAAAAAAGTTGTTTATTCTCATCCTACAGTATGATTTCTCTCGAATGTATACAAGATCAGGAGTATCAGTTTAAGTTCTATATGATTCTATCCAAAGATATGACTTCTGTCTTGGATCAAATTTATTTAACTATTGTTCTTCTGTAGGTATAGCAGCATTCAATTTATTCCCACGCACTACCTCACTCTTTATTATAGAGCATAAATTCTATACAGAAAGAAAAGCCTGTGGTGTTGGTGATGGTGAAATACAAACATCTCTGCTTCTTAACGTGGTAACATTGCCACCGTTTGTGTGCACTATTCCCAGGCACCCTGTGAGGGCATTTTATACACACTCTCTCTTTTAATTCTCAGAAAGTCCCTCACTGTACTGAGGCTCAGAGGATTAAGGGACAATTTAAGTGAGTGGCAGATTCAGGATTAAAATTCAGGTTCTTCTGTAAGTCACTCAACTACTACACTCATGATATGTAAATCGTGATGCCACACAGAACAAAAAGCATTTAGTATCTCTCTTTGAGTCTGTGGGCTAAAAACGTACTCCTCAAAGTGACTCAAGTTTCAGATGGCAGCCAGGTCTTCTAGTACAAAGGAAAGGTACAATGCATTACCCAATCCAAGAGAACAGAGTTCAAAAAAGCCTGTTGTTTATTAGAGATGGTAGAGAAAAGGTGTACACTGATGAGAAAGAGCATATTCTGTGGTAGGATAATTTGTAACCCTCCATTCTCAGTGCCCAGTCTCTAGATGAGAAATTGTTCTGTAAAAGTAATGATGATGAGAATAATAATTTTTTTATCATAATTACTTTTTTAAAAAAGGATTCTGTACTTAAAATCATTATTCATTCTTCCTTAAAAGAATACTTCTGGATTTTAGAATATTCTTTAGATAAAGAAACTTTAACATCCTTCTTTTAGATAATAGGATCCAATGTGAATCTGGAGGCCATATATAATTTTTTTAATTAAGAGAATTACTTGATGTTTTTAAATAATATTCCCTTTAAATATATGAGGGCCTGGAATAAGGGCAGTCAACAACAGCATCATCTAGAGTTTTCAGGACTCCAGACTGCAAGGCATAGAACACAAAGGTAAGATCTAAGCTTCTGTTTTCTTTTGATCTGTCAGTGACCTGACTATAGATCCACAGCTCCGTGGTTTACTGAGTCTCAACTGCCAATCACATTTAAATAACAGAGGAGAAGAACAACACAGTGAGTGCAGAGAGCAACTGAAGAAATAACTTCATTAGCTCTGAGACAAGTCTGATCAAGGATTCACTTTCCTTCTGATTCACCTCTGAAGTGAATCTCAGGACTATGATTTCAGCAGTCACGGGGGCAGGTAGAAATTTTAGCATGGAGCGTACGGTGTTGGTAGTTATGAATAATTATACAGTTACATGGTTTTGAAATAGTCTTGTGATATTGGGAATGACAACATCGTTCATTGAATGATGCTATTCCTCAAGGGCCTCCTTGTAGACGAGATCCATTTTCCTATGAATCAGGGACAACACACTAACATGTATACTGAAACTCTGGTAGAAGTGTCTTGCAGAACTCAAAGAAAAAGACACAATTAAGAAACTCAGTGGGACAAAGGTTTAAAAATCTATAAAATAGGGAGATTTCTTTCTTATCCAGTAGAAAATATGATACATAAAAGAAGGATTCTAAAATAGATTGGCTAATGATTCTAGTTTTAATATAGCAGAAGAAGAAAGCATGAAGATCATATAGTTATATTCAGTTCTTTAATAGCATACCAATAGTAGTAGCTTTATCAACTCATTAAAATTTTATTATAAATTGTCATCTAAAACATAAGTTTTTAAGAATATGAATTAAAATAGAAGCTTTAATCACCCTTTAAATAGATTGCGTTAAGTAAATTCTAGGATAAGAGTTTTGTTTGATTTATAGACCTTGGAATAGCATATTTATATATGAATTTGTTGTATTTCTTTCTCTGCTATATACAGAGAAGATAAGCAAAGTGTAAAAAAATTTGAATGCTTAAATATTAGTAAAATTTTTGCAGCTATAGAAAGTATTATTTTAAATGTATAAATAATTTTTGAATAAAAAATAAATTGTCTCCTTTTATTTGAGAAGCAAAAAGTGTTGCCCAGCTACACAGGGAAAGAAGTGATTCATTTGTATATTTTTAAGTGCAAATATAAAAAGACCTCTGCTGGGTTCTATAAATTAGTTGCCATTGGAGTTATGGACAAAGTGTATAACTTATTAAGCATACTTTGCAGCTAACTGAAATTAAACAGGACAGACATATATGAATATCTATATTCTATGAACTTCTCTATGAAGGCAATGTGCTACAGTGCTACAAGGACTACAGAGGGCTACAATGTGCTACAGAGGGCTGATGTCTATTTCACTTTGCTCTTCAACCTTTCTATCAATAGGAGCAGGAATGAAGGTGTTGATTACACACTCTACAAAGTCAGAGGGTGGGGCTAATTTAATTTCTCAATTGATGTTGTTTAGTTGCTAAGTTTGCAACCCCATAGACTGTAGCCACCAAGCTCCTCTGTCCATGGGATTTCCCAGACAAGAATACTGGAATGGGTGGCCATTTCTTTCTTTAGGGATCTTCCTGATCCAGGGCTGGAATAAGCATTTCCTGCACAACAGGTGGATTCTTCACTGCTGAGCCATCTGGGAAGCCTTATTTCTCAGTACTGTGATTTTATTTTTAACTTTTTTAATTACTTAGGGAATCAAATCAGAATTGTTTAGTCTAAAAATCACTTGGAGAATTACCAGCTCCCATACCTAAAAACTCCTGAGAAATCTGTGTGCAGGTCAAGAAGCAACAGTTAGAACTGCACATAGAACAGACTGGTTCCAAATTGGAAAAGGAGTACGTCAAGGCTGTATATTGTCATCCTGCTTATTTAACTTCTATGCAGAGGACATCATGCAAAATGCTGGGCTGGATGAAATGACTGAACTGAACTGAAGAGATTCCTAAAACTCCTGAAGAGCTAGCACAATCTAGGCAGTGTTTTCTTAGCATTTTTATTCTAGTCAAAGTGTGTGTGTGTGTGTGTATGTGCGTATATATATTATTGATAACATACAGAGATGTTTCTTAATAAATGTGTGGTTATACATAAAATATGTCACACTTTATGTGAACCTATAAAACAAAAAGTACAGAGATTTCTGATATGCCCCAAAACTCCACACAAACACCTATGTTTATTTTTAATGTCTTTATGATATCTCCTATATCAGGAGCTTTTAATTTTGATATAATCATATTTATATATTTTTTTACTTTACAAATATTTTTTAATGAAGAAAGTATTTCCTATTTAACATGCTTAATCCCTTGTCCTATATTTTCTCCCAATTTTTTCTCATCGAAGAGCTTATGTCCACTTTTCTTGGGTCAAAGTAAGCTAGACCATTTTTCAAATTTCTCTCTTACTCCCATCCTTTTTCCCCTCTTCATTGCACTTTCATATCTTAGTCTTCTCACCATTCAAACATGTCTTTAATTTATTTCTCTCACCAAGTATTCTTTCATTCTTCCAGTTAGAATCCTTCCTGGGACTTACTTTGTATTGTTTTTAAAATGGTTGAGACAGGGTTATGTTTGTTTCCATGTATGACTTCTCTGAATAATTCCTGAGAACAGATCTATAAATCTTGATATCCCCAAAGAGTCCCATTTAATGCTTTAAAGAATAGGTTTTCTATTAATGTTTGTAAAGAGAAAGTATGTGTTTAATTTAGACAACTGAATACTCAGCTGGGACACAGCAATTATTTCAAATACTCAAGCACTTGTCCTATGTTAAAGGAGTTAAACAGACTATACATGGTTATGGATGGTTTCTAAAGACAATTGGATTTTTCTCAATATAAAGAAGAAATTTTCAACAAATAGAATTCTCTGAAAATAGAATGAACTCACAAATGAGTGACTTAATTGTCTCCCAAACATATTCGCTCAGGAGCAATGCATTAATACTGTTTCTACACATGGTAGGGCTCCTGAAAGAATAAATAAAATGGTATNCAGGGACAACACACTAACATGTATACTGAAACTCTGGTAGAAGTGTCTTGCAGAACTCAAAGAAAAAGACACAATTAAGAAACTCAGTGGGACAAAGGTTTAAAAATCTATAAAATAGGGAGATTTCTTTCTTATCCAGTAGAAAATATGATACATAAAAGAAGGATTCTAAAATAGATTGGCTAATGATTCTAGTTTTAATATAGCAGAAGAAGAAAGCATGAAGATCATATAGTTATATTCAGTTCTTTAATAGCATACCAATAGTAGTAGCTTTATCAACTCATTAAAATTTTATTATAAATTGTCATCTAAAACATAAGTTTTTAAGAATATGAATTAAAATAGAAGCTTTAATCACCCTTTAAATAGATTGCGTTAAGTAAATTCTAGGATAAGAGTTTTGTTTGATTTATAGACCTTGGAATAGCATATTTATATATGAATTTGTTGTATTTCTTTCTCTGCTATATACAGAGAAGATAAGCAAAGTGTAAAAAAATTTGAATGCTTAAATATTAGTAAAATTTTTGCAGCTATAGAAAGTATTATTTTAAATGTATAAATAATTTTTGAATAAAAAATAAATTGTCTCCTTTTATTTGAGAAGCAAAAAGTGTTGCCCAGCTACACAGGGAAAGAAGTGATTCATTTGTATATTTTTAAGTGCAAATATAAAAAGACCTCTGCTGGGTTCTATAAATTAGTTGCCATTGGAGTTATGGACAAAGTGTATAACTTATTAAGCATACTTTGCAGCTAACTGAAATTAAACAGGACAGACATATATGAATATCTATATTCTATGAACTTCTCTATGAAGGCAATGTGCTACAGTGCTACAAGGACTACAGAGGGCTACAATGTGCTACAGAGGGCTGATGTCTATTTCACTTTGCTCTTCAACCTTTCTATCAATAGGAGCAGGAATGAAGGTGTTGATTACACACTCTACAAAGTCAGAGGGTGGGGCTAATTTAATTTCTCAATTGATGTTGTTTAGTTGCTAAGTTTGCAACCCCATAGACTGTAGCCACCAAGCTCCTCTGTCCATGGGATTTCCCAGACAAGAATACTGGAATGGGTGGCCATTTCTTTCTTTAGGGATCTTCCTGATCCAGGGCTGGAATAAGCATTTCCTGCACAACAGGTGGATTCTTCACTGCTGAGCCATCTGGGAAGCCTTATTTCTCAGTACTGTGATTTTATTTTTAACTTTTTTAATTACTTAGGGAATCAAATCAGAATTGTTTAGTCTAAAAATCACTTGGAGAATTACCAGCTCCCATACCTAAAAACTCCTGAGAAATCTGTGTGCAGGTCAAGAAGCAACAGTTAGAACTGCACATAGAACAGACTGGTTCCAAATTGGAAAAGGAGTACGTCAAGGCTGTATATTGTCATCCTGCTTATTTAACTTCTATGCAGAGGACATCATGCAAAATGCTGGGCTGGATGAAATGACTGAACTGAACTGAAGAGATTCCTAAAACTCCTGAAGAGCTAGCACAACCTAGGCAGTGTTTTCTTAGCATTTTTATTCTAGTCAAAGTGTGTGTGTGTGTGTGTATGTGCGTATATATATTATTGATAACATACAGAGATGTTTCTTAATAAATGTGTGGTTATACATAAAATATGTCACACTTTATGTGAACCTATAAAACAAAAAGTACAGAGATTTCTGATATGCCCCAAAACTCCACACAAACACCTATGTTTATTTTTAATGTCTTTATGATATCTCCTATATCAGGAGCTTTTAATTTTGGTATAATCATATTTATATATTTTTTTACTTTACAAATATTTTTTAATGAAGAAAGTATTTCCTATTTAACATGCTTAATCCCTTGTCCTATATTTTCTCCCAATTTTTTCTCATCGAAGAGCTTATGTCCACTTTTCTTGGGTCAAAGTAAGCTAGACCATTTTTCAAATTTCTCTCTTACTCCCATCCTTTTTCCCCTCTTCATTGCACTTTCATATCTTAGTCTTCTCACCATTCAAACATGTCTTTAATTTATTTCTCTCACCAAGTATTCTTTCATTCTTCCAGTTAGAATCCTTCCTGGGACTTACTTTGTATTGTTTTTAAAATGGTTGAGACAGGGTTATGTTTGTTTCCATGTATGACTTCTCTGAATAATTCCTGAGAACAGATCTATAAATCTTGATATCCCCAAAGAGTCCCATTTAATGCTTTAAAGAATAGGTTTTCTATTAATGTTTGTAAAGAGAAAGTATGTGTTTAATTTAGACAACTGAATACTCAGCTGGGACACAGCAATTATTTCAAATACTCAAGCACTTGTCCTATGTTAAAGGAGTTAAACAGACTATACATGGTTATGGATGGTTTCTAAAGACAATTGGATTTTTCTCAATATAAAGAAGAAATTTTCAACAAATAGAATTCTCTGAAAATAGAATGAACTCACAAATGAGTGACTTAATTGTCTCCCAAACATATTCGCTCAGGAGCAATGCATTAATACTGTTTCTACACATGGTAGGGCTCCTGAAAGAATAAATAAAATGGTATCCCTACTTGTATGCTTCACGAGTTTTCATTTAGTCACTGACCTTTCATATTTGTGATCCTTCCCCCATCTTTCCAATCTCCAGTTACACTCATCTACAGGAGCCATTTTACTTGTTTTTAAAAATGATTTGCTTTCTATGTACAAAAACCTCAGGATAAATTTTTATTACTCAATTTTTATTTTCAATTTTTAGAAAACTTTAGAAGTTAAATCACTTCTCAGAGTTCAGATTAAATGTATCCCAAAGTCAAATCTCACCAACATGATTAAATAAATATGCATATTTGCAGGGAAATATACAAATATTTAATATTTTATGTAGTTTTATTAAAATTGATTTATTTTGAAATTTCTCCATAAATTTCCCCATGTAACTATCAATCACAGGCAGTTTAAGAGAAATACCACTTAATATGTTTAAAATAGAACAATATAAAACAAATAAAAGTCCTGGATATTTATAGTCCATCTTCTTTATATTTTTAGCTAGGCTAGAAAATAAATAGCAAGAAACTAGTGCTTCAAAAATATCATGCATATTGCCCAGAACAGTAGTAAAACCTTAGTGAATATGAAACAAAGCAAAATGAAAATCATTGTTTCCTAGTAGAAACTTGTTGCCTAAGTATGTACCAGAACTGTTTTGGCAATCAGAAAGCAATAAATCAACAGGGGAGAATTTTAGCAGAATCATGAACATAGGTTTATGAAGTATCTGTAGAATATTTTGTCATTTTTCCAACAAGCAATGTTGTGTTTCTGCTACCTCTGAGGTTCTCTCCTAGCGTTGAGAACAAAAACTAACTGCCAGTCAGTCCTATGTGTTCTGGCTTCTTTGGAAGGGCAGATTTGCTGAAGGTCTTCTGAGTTTGAAGTCTAGCTGGACATTGCTGCTTACACATTCTTATATTCAGGCAGTAGGAGGAAGGATGAAATAGTTCAACTCTGAATGTTTACAATGATGTTTTTGCTGAAGGTTTGCTGAAGGTCTTCTGATTTTGAAGTCTAGCTGGACATTGCTGCTTGCACATTCTTATACTCTGGCAGTAGGAGGAAGGGTGAAATAGCTCAACTCTGAATGTTTACAATGATGTTGTTTAGTTGCTAAATCTTGTCCGATTCTTTTGATGATTCTGTAGCCCACCAGTCTCCTCTGTCCATGGGATTTTTCAGGCAGGAATACTGTAATGGGTTGCCATTTCCTTCTCCAGGGAATCTTCCCAACTCAGGGATCAAACTCACATCTCCTGCATTGACAGGCAGGATCTTTTACCACCAAGCCACTTGGGAAGATCTAAGATGATGTTACCGTATAGCTTGTTAGAAAGAGGCTAGTTAGGCAAGTAGCAAAACTACTGATAGAAAAGCAAAACGATCTTGAAAGAAAGTGCTGGAATGACCAATCAGACCAAGGAGACTCCATTTCATCAGGGAAGGTCACAGATAGTCGCATTGACAGACAAGTGACAGCGACCGCCCAAATAAGAAAGCCATATTGGCCTGTATTTCATATGAAATCTCTTTAGTGTATCCATCATATTCAATCTCAGAAATAGTAATAGCACCTTCAGGATCAGGCTTCAACACAAAGGACTTTAAGAGAGCAACAGGAAAACAGCTATTGGTGATACCGGTTGTGGTGAATAAGTCCTGGAGTCATATTTGAGGTTAACAGAACATGATTCTTAAGACACATGAGGTAATTCAGCAGAATATTAGAGAGGGTTGCACCTGCACCTTGGGACAATTTCTAGCAGCTATAATTGCAATAAGTTGATCGGTAGCAATTCAGAGGTCTGTAACCACCATATAAATACCTCAGAGGAGGGAAGGAACTTGGTATAGAGCTTAGAGACCGGAAGTTTCTTGCAAAATAGCTCAGTGGAGGGCATCTCCTGTGCCAATTGTATGGACATTGGCAATTTCTTATTAAATAGTTTTGGCGTTGGCACCTGTTGGTGATATATCGTGATGCTGAGAAGCCACTGGGGATGAAGCCAAGATCTTGGTAGCTTCTGTACCCAAAACTGCCCAGTCTGTAGTGGCTTAGGGGCTGGAAACTCTTGGATAAGCAGTTAAGTTGCCCAAAGCAATTAAAGCCATTGCCGAGGGTCTGGCAAGCTTTGGATGTACCTTGGCAGGGAGTGCAGCCATCAGATACATACCCCTTGGTCTGAGGGCATGGATTGCAGCTGAGGCTGGATCCAACGTTGGTCGTTTCACGGGCACTGCAGATTTGGCCCCCTGTTGGAGAGTTACAAGGCACAGATGAGTTTGATTGGTCACAAGTTGTGGTGCAGGTCTTGGGCTCAGAACTGGGAGATTCACAGGTCGGGGCTTCCCCACAAGTTTCTTGGCAGTTATCCAGGAGCCAGAGATTCCCGTGGTAGCTACTGGGTAGGCTGAGCCCAAACGTAGGGCTTACATCGCTGGAGCAAAGAGCAACAGAAGCAGTCACTGGGAAATAATAGTGAGTTCTGTAGGATACGTCACTACAGTTCCCAGGATAGCCTAGAAAAGCCATGGAGCCTGAGTGTATGTTCAGTGATGGCCTTGAAGGTATGGTGAGACTGTGGCTTGATGCCCTTTTATATCTTCCCTGGGGATTGTCTGCATCCTCCCCAGACTCTCTTCCTTCTCACTGCCTGGGACAATAACACAGCAACATTTCATTAGTATGCTGTTTAGTAACAGCTGCTGATGTCTTCACACTCATATTAAAGCTAGTTTATTTTGATTCTTCAAAGTGATCTATAATCACCACGTTGACCATCACCCATCACTCATCATGTGCAGACCATAACTTTTGTGAATAGTGATTTCAGTGTTAACAAGTAAGCTCTCATCTGTCAACTGGTGGTAAATAAGAGATCATGTGTCTGTGGGCTTTTGCAACATGGTTGTTACAGGGTTAATGAGGATCCAAGTGACACAAAGAACCTGGACTTTTCCAATCTTTTGGCAACTGCAAAATACTGCCAGGACTTGACCCCATACTCTAAAAGAAGCTGAATGCTTTGATTGTTTCCACATTGTTGCTCAAAAGAGAGCATGAGGCATTGAACTATTAAGAGAAGGACTTTCTCCCCCTAAATAAGTGTTATATCCTTAACTATGCCAGGCCATGTACTGGTAGCAACAGCTCATCCATTTGGAAAAGTCTGTCTGTAAGATTCACAGTAATTTCATTGAGACTTAGAGACCTAACACAAGGCCAAAAATGAACTTGTTCCCAGGGGTCAGCAGTTGCTAAGTAACCAAGACTTCTGGAAGAAGTTTTTCTTAAAGAATTTCTATAATATGTATTATCAAAGAATGCCAGTTTCTCAAAATTGTACCTGCCTAATTGACTAAAATTATATATCCCATTGTCTCTGTTTTAAAGCCCCGTTGCTGTCAGATGTATAATAATTCTTTACATTTCTGCCCAAGTAAGTTTTACTTATTTTTGATTTTCTTTTCTTTTCACATAGAGTCTATTCCTCTGTTGAAGAATATAGTTATTTTTGGTCTAGAACCACAAAAGGAAATGGCTATGCTTAATTTTGTTTTAAATGACCTGCACAGTTTTTATAGGCACTGTACATATTAAATAATACTTTTCACTCCTTATGGTGAAGGCTGAAGAAAAATTTTTGAAAGAGTTTAATTTAAAATAAAGAACTGGCACTTTGTTCTTAAAAATACAAGCTATAATTCACACTTATAGCCTCCATTGAATTGGAAACAGCAATGCATTTATTAACTGTAATAAGTTCAGACAAAAGACAAGACCAACTTCTTCAGGTATGATAAGCTATAGGGTTAGTTTTTAAAAGACACTGTCCTCACAGTGATTTAAAATCAGCTAGATTTTTCAAATGTACATCAACTTAAAGTTACATATATTCTTCACAATTTTTAAAAATTTGAATATTATCATAGTTCCTCTCAGCATTTATTCAATAAGGTGATGGATTTTATTCTATGGGTAACTCTTTATTAAACATATTTTACTGTTTGTACTGCCTTTGGGTGAAAGGGTGAGGATCAGGAAGCCATATTTTCAGCAAATTCTTCATCTATAGAATATCCTGGGGTTTTGCACAGAAATTTTCAGCCCTGAGACAGGCAAATAGGAACTAAAATATACAAGGAGCTTGGTGGCCTCCATGTAAGTGCTGAAGAGGGTGTGGACAAAAAGGAACCCTCTGCACTGTTGGTGGGAGTGCAGTCACTGTGGAGAACAGTCTGGAGTTTCCTTATGAAACTAAAAATAGAAATACCACATGATCTAGCAGTCTCATGCCTGGACATAAATCTGAGGAACTATTTCAAAAAGATACATTCACCTCAAAGTTCATAGCAACAATATTGACAAAAACTAAGACATGGAAGCAACCTAAATGTGCATTAAGGGATGAATGGATAAAGAAGATGTAGTGTATATATATACAATGGAATATTGCTCAACCATACAAAAGAGTGAAACAATGTCATTTACACAACATGGATGAATCTAGAGGTTTTCAGAGAAAGACAAAGCTCATATGACATGGCTTATATGCAAATCTAAAAATGATACAAATGAATTTATTTACAAAACAGAAACAGACTTAGACATAGAAAACAAATGTATGGTTACCAAAGGGAAAAGGCAGGGGAGGGATGAATTAGTAGTTTGGGATTAACATATACACACTACTATATATGGGTTTCCTTGGTGGCTCAGATGGTGAAGAATCTGCCTGCAATACAGGAGACCTGAGTTCAGTCCCAGTTCAGTCCCTGGGTCAGGAAGATCCCCGGGAGAAGGGAATGGCTACTCACTTCAGTTCTCTTGTTTGGAGAATTCCATGGATAGAGGAGTCTGGCAGGCTATAGTCCATGGGGTCCCAAAGAGTCAGACATGACTGGGTGACTAACAACAATAACCAACAAGGACAAGGACATACTGTATAGCACAGGGAACTATACACAACATCTTGTTCCAACCTATATATAATGGAAAAGTATCTGAAAAGGAAAATGTGAAAAAATAAAGACTTGGAAAAAAGTACACAAGGCAGTCATTGGTGAACTTGCCACTAAACTACTTGCTCCAAGTAATATACAGGAGAGTTCAGAGGCTGGTGGAAGTTTATTTCTGCATCCCTTCATCATACCATGATTAGTCTTTTTTTAGACTTCCTTGAAGCAAATTTGAGAGAAAATAAACAAACAAACACAACCCAGAATAACTCCATCTGCTGCTCCAAAGCCCACATACTCCCTTTCCGACTTTGCATTAAATGGCAGAGTATTTTAAATTAATATCACACACTCTAGTGTGAGTCCAACAATTAATGTAGAACATCACTTAGCATAATTAATGTTCACAGCATGAGGATTTATAACATATTTAAATTTATTTTGGTATAATCATATTCTAAACAGTCAAATACTGAGGTTTGCAAAGGCAGTTAGCCCAACTTCTCTCATTGGCTTTTATGTTTTATCTTCTCATTCACTCATGGCACTCATAGGCGACCATCAATCGCTTTTCACCCACCACATTCTGTAAACACTACCTCTACAGAACTGTATTCTGTTCTTGACTCCATTTTAGCAAGAAACCAAGTAGTTAGGCAGTGATCGTTTTCAACAGTAAGGACCGTTGTTGTTTGGGTGACATTATTCTCTGAAGGCTTCGCTTGTGGCTCAGTTGGTAAAGAATCTGCCTGCAATGCGGGAGACCTGGGTTCAATCCCTGGGTTGAGAAGATCCCCTGAAGGGAACAGCTACTCACTCCTCTGAAGGCTTTGAAGAACATATGCATTTCTCCATTTTCATTTAATTACTAAATAACCTTTCCTTCCATTATAATAATAATCCTATTCTATTTGTAATATCTTATATATTACAAAATAAAATAATCCTGTCCTATATAATATAATCCTGTCCACTATATAATAATCCTGTCCTATTTGTAATATTTTCTGTGTGTAGAAAACCTACCCCTGCCTCCCCACCATGGGCCAATGCAAGAGACATATTCCCTGGGTCAGGAAGACCCCCTAGAGTAGGAAATGGCAACCCACTCCAGAATTCTTTCCTGGAAAATCCCATGGATAGAGAGGCCTGGCAGGCTACAGCTCATGGGGTCGCAAAGAGTCAGACACAACTGAGCACACACACAGACACACAGACACACACACAGACACACAGACACACACACAGACACACACACACACACACACACACATCCTGCCAACCAAAGTCCGCTTCCTAATCAGCAGAATCTGTGAATGGTATGGCAAAAGGGGTTTTGAAGATGTGATTAACCTAAGTGTCTTGAAGGATTATCTGGGTGAGCCTGAGATGATCACAGAAGTCCTTCTAAGAAAGAAGTAGTAGATGAGAAAGAGAGAAGGAAGTGATGACAGGAGCAGAGCCTGGAGTGAAGCTGCTGTAAGTGAGGAACTGGCAGCAAACTCAAGAAGGTGAAAGAGTCAGGGAATGGATTCCTTTTCAGAGACTTTAGGAGAAATTGGTCCTGTTCATGCCTTGACTTTAGTTTGGTGAAACTGATTTTGGACTTCTGGCCTCCAGAACTTTAAGAGAATATTATGTCAGAAAAATACAGGTATAATACCTAGTCTTTATGTAGTGTGAGGAGTTTATGCACTGTATCCGTGGCAAGGTTAAGATGCAAAGAATGAACTTTCCACCACCAGATAATTCAGAGAAATCCCCATGCCTTCTGAAAAAGAATAAACATACTCCCTTTATCTAATGAGGCAGCAAATTTTTTACAACTCATTAAAAAAGAGTAATGCAACTGTTTCTCAATTTTTCCAAAGGTTAGAAATCCTTTAGGGTAAACACAGAATATCAGAGAAAGCTAAGTTTTCCAGTAAATGGCCCTTAAAGAAAATAATGGAGGTCACCTTCAAGCCTTTTAGGTCATGATGAAATTTTATCTTCCTTTTTGCAAAATATGTATATAAGTGTGTCCTAATTTCACTTTCCAGAGCGTTGTTAAATGATTCAACAATGATCCTGTGATCTGAAAAGCAAAATGTATGCAAATCTATACTTACATAGCAATTAAGCTATATATATTGCATCAAAATGATTCTTAAATTTAGCAGTGGTAAAATAAAATGGTGTAACCCAGCTACATTTATGTTGTTGGCTTCATAAATCATTAGTGGTTTCCAAAAGCTGAAGGGCAGATGTACAAAATAAAAACATTAGGAGACAGATTTAAAGGAAGATGGGCTTTGCCAGTGGCTCAATGGTAAAGAACCTGTCTGAAATGAAGGAGCCACAGGAGACCTGGGTCCCATCTCTGTGTTGGGAAGATCCCCTGGAGAAGGAAATGGCAATCCACTCCAGTATTCTTTCCTGGAGAATCCCGTGGACAAAAAAGTCTGGTGAGCTACAGTCCAGAGGGTTGCAAAGAGTCAGACACGACTGAAATAACAGAGCACACACATGCACACATGCGTAAAAAAAGAGAAACTATTTTTTTCTAGCTTTCAAGGTCCTTCAAATATATTTAGCATATGAGACATGGAAAAAGGGATGGGGGACAGACTACAACCAAGGGTCCAACATGTAATCCAGATAGTTATATTTTCTTTCCAGTTTTTAATTGAGGTACAGTAGATTTACAATATTATGTTAGTTTCAGGCGTATGGCAAAGTGATTCAATTATACATACATATACACATATATTATTTTTCAGATTCTTTTCCATTATAGGTTATTACAAGATACTGAATATAGTTCCTAGGTTATGCAGTAAAACCTTGTTGCTTATTTTATATATTGTAATGTATATTTGTTAATCCCATATTCCTAATTTATCTCTCCTCCCCACCTTTCCCCTTTGGTAACCATTTATTTTGTTTTCTGTGTCTGTTTGTCTGCTTCTGTAAGTCCATGTTTATTATTTTTTAGATTCCACATATAAGTGATGTCATGTGATATTTGTCTTTCTCTGACTTACTTCACTTAGTGTGAGACTCTCTAGATCCATCCCTGTTGCTGCAAATGGATATTTCATTCTCTTTATGACTAATATTCAACTGGATTTCCCAGGTGGTGCAGAGGTGAAGAATCCACCTGCCAATGCAGGATATGTGGGCAGGAGACTTGGGTTTGGTCCCTGAATCAGGAATGGATTCATTACCTGGAGAAGGTAATGGCAACCCATTCAGGTATTCTTCCTGGAAAATTTCATGGACAGAGGAGCCTGGCAGTCTACAGTTCATGGGATCACAAAGAGTTGGACATGACTGAGTGTGTGCACGCACACACACACACACACACACACACACACACACATTTTGCATTGACAGTTGACCAAAACTGGAGAGATGTGAACTAACGGGGAAAGAACCAGTTGCTCACAGGGCCTGTGGCCACAGTTAAGTGGTGGAAGAGTAGTGTGAAGTTTTATAGGTTGTGGGCTCACAGCTGGACGGTTGGTAGCTGGAAAGTTTGTCACATGTCTCTGAGGAGTTGTCCAGAAGCCAGGTTTTGTTTTGGCTGGGCAAATCAAGAGCATCACCACAGTTTACACCAGTAAAGTAGAAAGTTGTGGATGAGGTGACAGGAACATGGCAATAACTCCCAAGCGAACAGGAGTCATTGTTTCCAGAACAGTGGTCNGGTAGCTGGAAAGTTTGTCACATGTCTCTGAGGAGTTGTCCAGAAGCCAGGTTTTGTTTTGGCTGGGCAAATCAAGAGCATCACCACAGTTTACACCAGTAAAGTAGAAAGTTGTGGATGAGGTGACAGGAACATGGCAATAACTCCCAAGCGAACAGGAGTCATTGTTTCCAGAACAGTGGTCGTTGGATGACTTAGAAGAATGTGAAGCAAAAATTTCAGATAAGCAGCAGAGAACAGCTTGTCTATGTTGATATAAGTATATAAGACCAGATTGCTTATATACTTTGGTGGACATATATCACGATTCTTCTCCTCCCCATATTTTAGATCAATTTGCATAATAATATCTCATTAGTTCATTTTGCTGAGTATGGAAATGACTTCCCACCCATCCATAAAATAAGTCCATTTTGCATCTTCTAAATATCTGCTGTCCTAATCTCTCTCCTGTTTATCAGGCTTAAGAATGTAAGATGTAATCACCTGTGTATTTCATCTGCTTTGCTTCTGTTCCTGCCCTTTAATAATGCATGGTTAGATGGAGTCCATCTGAATGGATGCTTATTCTAGTCATTATNCATCCATAAAATAAGTCCATTTTGCATCTTCTAAATATCTGCTGTCCTAATCTCTCTCCTGTTTATCAGGCTTAAGAATGTAAGATGTAATCACCTGTGTATTTCATCTGCTTTGCTTCTGTTCCTGCCCTTTAATAATGCATGGTTAGATGGAGTCCATCTGAATGGATGCTTATTCTAGTCATTATCCACAAAGAACAACCTGGTTAGGAAGGCACAGTCTTCATCACTGATGAAGAGACTTAGTGTTACAATGCTTGATGTACTGAACTAATTCCCAAATAGCACATTTATTGAATTTGCCAGATGGAAAAACTCATACTTATTCTCTATTTTTCTCTATTCTCTATTCTCTACTTATCTGAGAATCTAATTGGGTTATGCTGTTCTCTGTATATTTGTCCTGACAGTCAATTTTATGCAAGCATCTTAAGAGTGCATTTTAAAGAGGTCTACCCTGACCATGTGATGTTTTTTCATTACTTCAAAGTAGGTTTTCAAAGACTTAAGGAGATGTATGTAATATTTCTACATGGTAACATTGTAAAAGGCATTCATTTCTATTGTTGGCATTACCCTAAAAGGATAAACATTAAAGGCCATCAGATTGTGCATCAGCATTCCAGAACTGATGGATGTCTTCACCTGAGATAATTTACTAAGACACTTCAATCTTCATGCAATTTAAGTGAGCAAGGATTAAGAGAATGTTTAACATCACAGGAAGAAAGATATCTGAAAGGTTCTTACTTGGGTCATCACAGAATAAGTGATCTCTGTACCTCATTTTGGATTCTCCCCTCAAAATAAGAGCTAATCTTTACAGACATCCATTTCCTGGAGTTAGTATTTTAACAGATCAGAAATACATCTTTTCAAGCTCTTTCACAGATGGTCAAAATGATGCTGGGAATGAATAGAGGAGAATAAAGTTTCCATGAAGTCACTTTGCATCTGAGAGGGCCATTGGTGATTCTGTTGGCAGAAGTTTCCCCATTTTGCAGCAGTCCCAGTTTCTTATATAACCTTTCGAATAAGAATGGGAGATCTTACATCCCCATGCAGGCATGCACCGAGAGGAGAGAGGGAAGTAGGAGGGCGGGTAGTGCAATTACACATGATTTTTAAAATTTTTATTTTTTAACATTATAAAAAGCATGACATTCTGTGCAGGTGGAATGTAAGGTTTCTCTTCTGAATTGTTTGTTTCAGGTAGTGGAAGAAAAAATAGTTGACATCACACATGGGGCATTTTCAAAGTCAATGTATTGCATTCCTTCTTAAAGAAAGCATCAGATCACATTGGTGTCAGGCATGCTAATAGCAGAAAAAACAAAAGAGATTGGAACCATCAAAGGTTGAAAATTTGAGAATTTTCTTGACAATTTTCTCATTTCCTCCAAGAGTATTAAACCCTCCAGATAAATAAAATCTCCCAAACTCTTACATGCTTCCAAAGAAGATTCCTTCCCTACCCTTGATTAGCCTCAACTGAAATAATTTTTTGTGTGTGCCACACTGAAGTTTCTCATAATCTAGGTCAAGATTCTCTTCACTTCTTTGGTTCTTTGTAAAGTTCAAAAATAAATGATAACCAACTAGTCTATAAAATATTTTCTTTTATGTGTATGCATGTTATATATGACTTTGAAAAATAAAATGAAATATTTTGGTTTTGCCCACAGTGAAAATAGATCTGGTTCTTATAGAACTGCTAGTAAATGTATCTGATAACTGGAACACCACGGAGGCTAGAGTTATTGAGCTAAATATAATCTGGCCATTAAAAATCAGTAGTTAAACTGTGAGTTAGGGGCAGAATATATAACTGAGAGAAATCTAGAATCATCAATGATTTATTATATCTTTATGCCAAACACAGGAGAGGCCAAATACACACACCTAGCTAACATGTGTCCTAATTCACTACTTTTAATTCCATCTGTAATTCTTCCCAATATAGACACTTTGAGTTCATTATATCTCCACGTAGTTTCCTGCTTCAACAGCCCGAGATCAAAACAAAACAAAATAAAAAACTTTTGAAAGGTTATATATTTTTATCAGAAATGGTTGCTTGTGGATATGATAAAATTAACACAAAATAAAGAACCTCTTGATGAGGGTAAAAGATGAGAATGAAAAAGCTGGCTTAAAACTCAGTATTCAGAAACCTAAGATCATGGCATCTGGCCCCATCACTTCATAGCTAATAGACAGGGAAAAAGTGAAAACAGTGGCAGGGTATATTTTCATGGGCTCCAAAATCAATGTGGACAGTGATTGCAGCCATGAAATTAACAGACAAACAAACAAACAAGCAAAACGCTTGCTCCTTGGGAAAAAAGCTATGACAAACATAGACAGCATATTAAAAAGCAGAGGCATTACTTTGCTGACAAATGTCCATCTAGTCAAAGCTATGGTTTTTCCAGTAGTCATGTACAGATGTGAGAGTTGGATCATAAACAAGGCGAAGTGACAAAAAATTGATGCTTTCGAGATGTGCTGGAGAAGACTCTTGAGACTCTTGAAATCATAGAAAAGGTAGCTCCTGGATCGACAGCCATTTGTCAGCTAACTCAGAGGTTGACACCGAAAGGACTGGTAACTTGAAAGATGGCAAGTCAATGTTATCTACAACATACTGGCTGGCAGGAACTGGAAACATGGGACTTGAGAGAAAGAAAGATATTTCCTTGATGGGATCTGAACACATCAGAAAAATTCTGACAACATTCAGAAGGGTTGCAGGCACTGTTTTCACAACTGGTTGGAAGGCAGCTCATGTTGTCACCACAGGGCTCATGGCAGTGGCCATGGAGTGTATTGCTGCCCAGGCTCCTATTAGGATCAATTCGGTTCAGTCACTCAGTTGTGTCCAACTCTTTGCGACTGCATGGACTGCAGCATGCCAGGCCTCTCTGTCCATCACCAACTCTGGGAGTTTACTCAAACTGACATCCATCAAGTCGGTGATGCCATCCAACCACCTCATCCTCTGTTGTTCCTTTCTCCTGCTTTCAATATTTCCCAGCATCAGGGTCTTTTCCAGTGAGTCAGTTCTTCACATCAGGTAGCCAAAGTATGGAGAAGGAAATGGCAATCCACTCCAGTGGGTTGTTCTTGCCTGGAGAATCCCAGGGACGGGGGAGCCTGGTAGGTTGCTGTCTATGGAGTTGCACAGAGTCGGACACAACTGAAGCGACTTAGCAGCAGCAGCAGCAGCCAAAGTATTGGAGTTTCAGCTTCAGTATCAGTCCTTCAAAAGAATATTCAGGACAGATTTCCTTTAAGACTGACTGGTTGGATCTCCTTGCAGTCCAAGGGACTCTCAAGAGTCTTCTCCAACACCACAGTTCAAAAGCATCAATTCTTCATGGCTCAGCTGTCTTTATAGTCCAACTCTCACATCCCTACATGACTACTGGAAAAACCATAGCTTTGACTAGGTGGAACTTTGTCAACAGAGTAATGTCTCTGCTTTTTAATATGCTATCTAGGGTAGTCATAGTTTTTCTTCCAAGGAGCAAGCCACGGCTGCAGTCACCATCTGCAGTGATTTGGAGCCCAAGAAAGTAAAGTCTCTCACTGTTTCCATTGTTTTCCCATCTATTTGCCATGAATTGATGGAACCAGATTCCATGATTTTAGTTTCCTGAATGTTGAGCTTCATGCTAACTTTTTCACTCTCCTCTTTCACTTTCATCAAGAGGCTCTTTAGTTCTTCTTCACTTTCTGCCATAAGGGTGGTATCATCTGCATATCTGAGATTGTTTGCAATCTTGATTTCAGCTTGTGCTTCATCTAACCTGGCAACTAGCATGATGTACTCTGCATATAAATTAGATAAATAGGGTGACAATATACAGCCTTGACATACTCCTTTTCTGATTTGGAACCAGTCTATTGTTCCATGTACAGTTCTAACTGTTTCTTCTTGACTTGCATACAGATTTCTCAGGAGGCTGATCAAGTGGTCTGGTATTCCCATCTCTCTCAGAATTTTCCACAGTTTGTGGTGATCTACACAGCCAAAGGATTTGGTGTGGTCAATAAAGCAGAAATAGATGTTTTTCTGGAAATCTCTTGCTTTTTTGATGATCCAGCAGATGCTGGCAATTTGTTCTCTGGTTCCTCTGTCTTTTCTAAAACCAGCTTGAACATCTGGAATTTCATGGTTCACATATTGCTGANGACAGAGGATGAGATGGCTGGATGGCATCACTGACTCGATGGGCACGAGTCTGAGTGAACTCTGGGAGTTCATGATGGACAGGAAGGCCTGGCATGCTGCGATCCATGGGGTCACAAAGAGTCGGACACGACTGAGTGACTGAACTGAACTGAATCTGGTAATGTGTTTTCTACATCAAGCAATGTAGTTTTCATCTCTATTTTTTTGTATCTTTCATTTGACTATCTAATAATATCAATTTTTCCTCTAACTTCTGAAATGTATGAAATACAGGTATGCTGGTGAGCTAACCATGGGGCCCTTGGCAGTAGTCCAGGAGCCAGGTTGGTATCTATGGATTATGCAGGGGGCACGTTCACAAATCACTCTTCTAGAGCAGAGAGCAATAGATAAGGAGAAAGAAGCAGATCTGACTCTCAAAAGAGTAGGGACTATCATTTCCAGAGCAGTAGTTGTTGAAACACATGAAGTTAATGAGTTTTAGAAGAGTAGTAGGAACTTTCTCAAATGTGATTGTCCTCTTCTAAGTAAATTTCTATATACCCCTACTGCTGTCCAGTTATGACCAACCTAGGCAGGATCTAAAAAACAGAGATGTTATTTTGCCAACAAAGGTCCATCTAGCAAGGCTATGGTTTTTCCAGTAGTCATGTATGGATGTGAGAGTNAAGAACCTGATTTATTTTGCAGATGCCAGATGTGTATAAGAGACAGGTTTTAGAAGAGTAGTAGGAACTTTCTCAAATGTGATTGTCCTCTTCTAAGTAAATTTCTATATACCCCTACTGCTGTCCAGTTATGACCAACCTAGGCAGGATCTAAAAAACAGAGATGTTATTTTGCCAACAAAGGTCCATCTAGCAAGGCTATGGTTTTTCCAGTAGTCATGTATGGATGTGAGAGTCAGACTATAAAGAAAGTTGAGCACTGATGAATTGATGCTTTTCAACTATGGTGCTGGAGAAGATTCTTGAGAGCCCCTTGGACTGTAAGCAGATCCAACCAGCCAATCCTAAAGGAAATCAGTCCTGAATATTCACTGGAAGGACTGATGCTAAAGCTGAAACTCCAATACTTTGGCCACATGATGTGAAGAACTGACTCATTTGAAAGACCCTGATGCTGGGAAAGATTGAAGGTGGGAGGAGGAGGGGACAACCGAGGAGGAGATGGTTGGATGGCATCACTGACTCAATGGACATGAGTTTGGGTGAACTCCAGGACTTGGTGATGGACGGGGAGGCCTGGCATGCTGCAGTCCATGGGGTCACAAAGAGTTGGACATGACTGAGCCACTGAACTGAAATGAACTGAACTGCTTTCCAACAGTTCCATACAAATACTCATTTCTTGTTTTGCTCAGATTTTTCACCTGACAGTATTTTTTTCTTTTGAACTTTTTTATTTTGCACTGGTTAGCAATGCTGTGATGGTCTCAGGTAACAGTGAAGGGACTCAGCCATCCTTGTACATGTTTCCCATTTCCCTCAAACCCTGTCCCATCCAGACTGCCACACGACATGGACCAGAGACAGCATTTTATTAATAATTGTTCAGAAGCCAGTGGAAACACCCTTCCACCTTCTGATAAAAAGTTACTCGTGTTTTTCAAACACTCCTGTCCCAGATATTATCCTAATTCTGATTACTTCTAGAAAGGTGGGAGAGTCATAAGTCACTGACATGGAATTCCTTCTCCAGGATATGGTGCAGAAGGGGAGGGAGAACAAAATAAGAGTTCTTATCCTTAGGTTGTGGGTGCAAACACCAAGGAATGGGCTAGTGGCTCCCAAAGCAAGACTGCCTCCTTATCCTTGAAGTTTTCACAAGTCTGGTTGTTAGAAAAATGTATGCTATGTGGTGGAATTTTATAAATTAAACTTTCCAAAATAAACTGTCACACTTATTTGAAAATGATATACAGATTAGGTTGTTGTCATTTAGTCACTAGGTCGTGTATGACTCTTTACAACTGTAGCCCCCCAGGCTCCTCTGTCCATGAGGTTTCCCAGGTAAGGATACTGGAGTGGGTTGCCATTTCCTTCTCCTCCAAGGGATCTTCTTGACTCAGGGATCCCACCCAACTCACCTGTGTCTCCTGCATTGGCAGGTGTGTTCTTTACTGCTAAGCCACCAGGGAAGTCCACGCAGATTATATCCACATGTAAATTCTCCCATTAAAAAATTAGCATGTAAAATTCAAATTGATTGTATTATTCACTGCCTGATGTAAGGTGGTTTCAAAACCTAAAAGATATTGCTAATATTTTCATAGATCTCCATGATAGCAAGTGAATTCAAAAAGATTTGTTTGGAGGATGCTCATCTTCCTACTTTATCCCTGATAGTGTATTATTTCATAAAAACATTCTAACCTACCCACATCTCAATATATTTTAAAAGCTTTTGCTACATTTCCATATTCATACCTCTAATATAATTAGTGAATATCTGATTCACCAAAACCTCTGTACCATTGGAATTGCAACCATTATTTACTTTTGCCAATTTGATATGAAAATAATGCTTGATTATTAATCTAATATGCATTTTAAAAGACTGGTAAGGTTTTCTATTTTGGCATATTTTAATTATTTGTTCAGCTTTCCAGTTTTTGGATCTTGACTGTTAATTTTACTATCATCTTTTAAGCATGTTTCATAAGATGAGGCAGTATTCTAAGAACCCAGGAAACAATAAGCCTCTAGATAGGAGAGTTTAGATTGTTCCTTTATTGCCTAACAAAACTTTGCTTTGAAAAATATTCTGAAAGGGAAAAAATAATGCAGATTTCCAGACCTATCACTTAGAGGATGATATTAAGAGACCTGTAATTGGACTCAAGAACCTGATTTATTTTGCAGATGCCTCTACAAAGCCTGGCTAGGGATCCATTGGGTATCCACCAATTAGGTATCCACCAATTCTCAAAGTCACTGATTAGCTGTGCCTAGTAAAATAAAAACAACCTCATGGCATTCTAAAAACTCTTAAGATAGATATTTTTCTCCATTGACAAGAGTTCATTGCCAGCAGAAGCTTGCATGCAACTTTCTGCAAATTTTTTCTTTTACAGAAAATGCCTCTCACCACCAAACACATACCAAATTGCTTTGACATTGGGAGGATAGGTTCAGAGTAAGAGGTCAGATTAAAGCCTTATAAGATTTCTGTTTCCAAATGCCAAAGCATTCACTTGGTAAATAAACTTCCCATTTAGATGCAGAAGGTTCAGTAGTACAGGTGGCCAGGAAAATAAATTGTGGTCTGTACCTAGAATAGTGCCCTTCATACAATAACTCAAAAATAGTTATTGAATGCATGATATTGAATGAAAGCATTTGGAGATGCCATTACAAGCAAAGAGAGGAAGTTGAGGAAGCAGTGACAGATTTTATTTTCTTTGGCTTCAAAATCACTGAGGACGGTGACAGCAGTCATGAAATTAAATGACACTTGATCCTTGGGAGGAAAGCTGTTACAAAACTAGACAGCAAATAAAAAAGCAGAGACATCACTTTTCTGACAAAGGTCCATATAATCAAAGCTATGGTTTTTCCAGTAGTCATGTACAGATGTGCGAGTTGGACCATAAAGATGGCTGAGTGCTGAAGAACTGATGTTTACGAATTGTGGTGTTGGAGAAGCCGCTTGAGATTCCCTTGGACTGACAGGAGATCAAACCAGTCAATTCTAAAGGAAATCAACCCTAAATATACACTGGAAGGACTGATGCTGAAGCTGAAGCTCCAATACTTTGGCCACCTGATGTGAAGAGTCTACTCACTGGAAAGACTCTGATGCTGGGAAAGATTGAAGGCAAAAGGAGAAGGGAGCAGCAGAGGATGTGATGATTAGATGGCCTCACTGACTCAATGGACATGAATTTGAGCAAACTCCAGGAGATAGTGAAGGACAGGGTAGCCTGGCCTGCTGCTGTCCATGGGGTCACAAAGAGTGGGAAGCAACTTAGTGACTGAACAGCAACATGAAGTTTTATTTCACCAGCATAGTTTCAGATTCTATACCTGAGCAACATTTTTTCCCCTTTCAAGCCTTCCCTATCTTTGTCTTTTTTCTTTCCACTCTCTCCCTACACCACTAAAAAGGAAACAGGAGTGCTGTGTGCTGCACTGCTTTAGCCTGATAATAAATAGAGTAATAGAGAATGGGTTTTTCTACAAGAAACAGGATGTCAAGTATGCTTTAAAATATAGCAGTCTTTTCACCCTGCTGTCGAGAAAGTTCTATAATCAATTTACAAATTTGTATTCCAGGTATATCTTGCAGGCCATGATCACCTCCAGAGATGCAGCTCTTGTTGAAATGACAATACTAGATATTTATCAGCTAGTAAGAATTCCACAAAGAAAATGGAAAATAAACTTCTTTTTTAATGGAGAATGAGGGCTCATCAATTCAGCTGCTCTTTGAACAAACAAGAATAGGCTATGTGTTATGTGTGGGCCACGTAATATTTCCTGGTGTGGTCTTTCCTTTTTACTGTGTAGTTATATCTGACTATGGTCTATTTATTTTGGTAACCAGAGATGGTTTGTACCCATATATGGAATTAAAAAGAATGCAAAGGTGTAGAGGCTTCAAAATATTTTTTGTATCCTATCAATTTGCCTTTGAAACCATTGACCTTAAGTACCCAGAAAAAAACAAATTGTTCCTCTGAAAGNGGTCTATTTATTTTGGTAACCAGAGATGGTTTGTACCCATATATGGAATTAAAAAGAATGCAAAGGTGTAGAGGCTTCAAAATATTTTTTGTATCCTATCAATTTGCCTTTGAAACCATTGACCTTAAGTACCCAGAAAAAAACAAATTGTTCCTCTGAAAGTACTATGCTGGCTGCCTTATTAAGTAAACTCAATTTCTTTGGATCATAGAAAAAAATGTTTTAACACTTTCAATAAAGTTCTGGTTTAAATTCAGAAGGAAACCTAGTCTATGGTCAATTCTGCTCATTTAAATACATTCTGTAGTACAATCCTTATAATTCTTCCATTCTTGCTAAATAATGGCCAAAAGATGCAAATGTTCCAGGAATAATTATTTTGAGTTTATTCCCTCCCCCGCCCAGAGACTAGTAATTCATCTGGACTTTGAATAAAGAAAATAAGGCAATTGTAGAGGAAATACAAATAAAAACACCTGTGATCCAGTGCTCACTGAGTTTAACTTTACAAATTCAGCTGATTAGAGTCAAACAAATGTTTAAAACATGATTACCAAGACTTGTGCATATGAAAATATGAGGTCCCATAATGCCATGATTTAATTTTCTATTGCTCTAAATTTCATGTGGGCCTATTTCCTAGGATCATTTGAATGTAATAGTCTCTGTTCAAAAAATGTGTCACATTTTTTCTAAATAATTTGGTTTACATGTTGTGATAGAGAGGAGCAGCATGGCTGTAATTAAGAAAACAAAGCATCGTTTGTTCGATATTGCACAGGTAAAGTTTTAAAAACTTGACAGTATTGTAAGTTCTGTAATAAGGCATTAAATAATAATATGGTGTTTCCTATTAAGTTCTCATGTACATGAATTTACATGGGACTTTAAGAAATTTTCTTGACATGAAGCAAGACTCTATAGTCCTTGCTACCCCTCCCCAACTACCCCCACACACACACACACACTCAATGTTCACTGCCTGACTTTTGTTTGTGGAAAACTTTAGTCAAAGAATAAGTTTAATCAGAGAAGCGAGAAATACAGAAGCAAAGGAAAACAGGCAAAGGAGATGAAATAATAATAATGTAGTCACTAGGCATAGTTGGTGATGAATAGGGAGGCCAGGCATGCTGCAGTCCCCAGGGTTGCAAAGAGTCAGCCATGACTGAGCAATTGAACTAACTAACTAAGCTAGTCAAGGATCTTTAGTTCTTACTCAAGGGCTGTAGATAATATTCTGAGCCATATCCTGTGAGCTCTTATAGATACTAAAACTCTAGGTGGACAAGTTAACTACATGATAACCAGATTTTACCCAGGACCTGTGCTTTGCTTTCTGAGCTAAGTCACTTTAGTCGTGTCCAGCTCTCTGTGACCCAATGGACTGTANGCCATGATCACCTCCAGAGATGCAGCTCTTGTTGAAATGACAATACTAGATATTTATCAGCTAGTAAGAATTCCACAAAGAAAATGGAAAATAAACTTCTTTTTTAATGGAGAATGAGGGCTCATCAATTCAGCTGCTCTTTGAACAAACAAGAATAGGCTATGTGTTATGTGTGGGCCACGTAATATTTCCTGGTGTGGTCTTTCCTTTTTACTGTGTAGTTATATCTGACTATGGTCTATTTATTTTGGTAACCAGAGATGGTTTGTACCCATATATGGAATTAAAAAGAATGCAAAGGTGTAGAGGCTTCAAAATATTTTTTGTATCCTATCAATTTGCCTTTGAAACCATTGACCTTAAGTACCCAGAAAAAACCAAATTGTTCCTCTGAAAGTACTATGCTGGCTGCCTTATTAAGTAAACTCAATTTCTTTGGATCATAGAAAAAAATGTTTTAACACTTTCAATAAAGTTCTGGTTTAAATTCAGAAGGAAACCTAGTCTATGGTCAATTCTGCTCATTTAAATACATTCTGTAGTACAATCCTTATAATTCTTCCATTCTTGCTAAATAATGGCCAAAAGATGCAAATGTTCCAGGAATAATTATTTTGAGTTTATTCCTTCCCCCGCCCAGAGACTAGTAATTCATCTGGACTTTGAATAAAGAAAATAAGGCAATTGTAGAGGAAATACAAATAAAAACACCTGTGATCCAGTGCTCACTGAGTTTAACTTTACAAATTCAGCTGATTAGAGTCAAACAAATGTTTAAAACATGATTACCAAGACTTGTGCATATGAAAATATGAGGTCCCATAATGCCATGATTTAATTTTCTATTGCTCTAAATTTCATGTGGGCCTATTTCCTAGGATCATTTGAATGTAATAGTCTCTGTTCAAAAAATGTGTCACATTTTTTCTAAATAATTTGGTTTACATGTTGTGATAGAGAGGAGCAGCATGGCTGTAATTAAGAAAACAAAGCATCGTTTGTTCGATATTGCACAGGTAAAGTTTTAAAAACTTGACAGTATTGTAAGTTCTGTAATAAGGCATTAAATAATAATATGGTGTTTCCTATTAAGTTCTCATGTACATGAATTTACATGGGACTTTAAGAAATTTTCTTGACATGAAGCAAGACTCTATAGTCCTTGCTACCCCTCCCCAACTACCCCCCCCACACACACACAATGTTCACTGCCTGACTTTTGTTTGTGGAAAACTTTAGTCAAAGAATAAGTTTAATCAGAGAAGCGAGAAATACAGAAGCAAAGGAAAACAGGCAAAGGAGATGAAATAATAATAATGTAGTCACGAGGCATAGTTGGTGATGAATAGGGAGGCCAGGCATGCTGCAGTCCCCAGGGTTGCAAAGAGTCAGCCATGACTGAGCAATTGAACTAACTAACTAAGCTAGTCAAGGATCTTTAGTTCTTACTCAAGGGCTGTAGATAATATTCTGAGCCATATCCTGTGAGCTCTTATAGATACTAAAACTCTAGGTGGACAAGTTAACTACATGATAACCAGATTTTACCCAGGACCTGTGCTTTGCTTTCTGAGCTAAGTCACTTTAGTCGTGTCCAGCTCTCTGTGACCCAATGGACTGTAGCCTGCCAGGCTGCTCTGTCCATGGGATTTCCCAGGCAAGAATATTAGATTGGGTTTCCATGCCCTTCTCCAGGGCATCTTCCTGACCCAGGGATGGAACCTGTGTCTCCTTCATTGCAGACAGATTCTTTGCCTCTGAGCCACCCGGGAAACCCAGGACATGAGCTGCTACAATTCTGAGAATTGGCCACAAAGAAAATGGGAACAAGTAGACCCTGGAACTGAAGATTAACTGTGCCTAAAGCAACCAAGATGACGCTGGTCTGACCACTGACGACCAATGGGAAGAGGACTGTCGGAGATGACTGTGCTATTTCTTCTTGTAGCCCCACTCCTGCACCTTATCTATAAAAACTCCCACCCCCCTGCTTGTCAGGAATAGGGGGACAGTTGGCCTTTGTACAGATGTCCTTACCTTCCCCGTCAGGCTGCTGGCATTTGAAACAAAGCAAGCTTTCCTTTCCACCAGTCTGGCCTGTCTACTGGCTTTGAGCAGCAGACCACATACCCCTTTCAGTAACATTCTGAATAGGATTACATTTTTGGGGATCACAGAGTTTAATGATCCAATGATTATATTTGCTTTCATTGTTGTTGTTAAGTCGATAAGTTGTGTCTGACTCTTGCAACCCCATCGACTATAGCCCATCAGGTTCCTCTGTCCATGGGAATTCTCAGGCAAGAATACAGGAGTGGGTTGCCATTTCCTCCTCCAGGGGATCTTCCTGACTCACGGATCAAACCTGAGTTTCCTACTTGGCAGCTGAATTTTTCACCCTTGAGCCACCTGGGAAGCCCAATTAGATTAAATTACTATATAAAGTTTGTTTGGATTAGTTCTCTAATGCTGAAAAATTCCAGCTGATTGACTAATCTGTATACCGTGATGGGAAAGTGAAAGTCACTCAGATGTGTCCTACTCCTTGCAACCCCACGGAATACACAGTCCATGGAGTTCTCTAGGCCAGAACACTACTGGAGTGAGTCATCTTCCCCTTCTCCAGGGAATCTTCCCAGCCCAGGAGCCGAATCCAGGTCTCTTGCATTGCAGGCAGATTCTTTACCAGCTGAGCCATCAGGGAAGCCCAAGAATACTGGAGTGGGTAGCCTAGCCTTTCTCCATCAGATCTTCCCAATCCAGGAATTGAACCAGGGTCTCCTGCCTTGCAGGCAGATTCTTTACCAACTGAGCTATATACCATACCACACGCCCAATTTGTAGCATTGCTTTTTCACTGGAATCAAATGAGGAACCTTTATCAAAGCGATGTGTTTTACAGGGTGCTGTCTGTACAGAAGTGCTGTTCCTCGTCAGCCCTTGTTGGAGTATGACCTTGGAAGAGCTCCTGTAAATTCATCCTACAGCCTCTCACTAGCAGCTTTTTTTTTTTTTTTTCACACGTGACACATCATATGCGTTCCTCGTGGGCAATAAACTGCCTTCTCATGACATCCCAGAGGTCCAGATGTCACATAAAGGGCACTCGCCCATTTGGAAAAGGTCACTATTTTCCACAATATCAATATTACTGTATGCATAGGACATGGAAGCTTTCCCTAACCCACAGGATTATTCTTAATGAATCACATTTTTAAAAGAGCACTCCTAGATACCTCAGAGGACAAATAACCTCACATATTTTGTAAATATGTTTAGTTTATGTTTAGTTTTCATTTTTATATCTCTCCAAGCACAAGCTACTAATAGATAAGTAGGAGATAAAGCAACCTGCTTTCCTTTCAATGTACAACCCAAACACTGAGAATCTATATGAGTGCAAATTCTGTGCTTCGGTCGTGTCCAACTCTTTGCAGCCCCATGGACTATAGCTTGCAAGGCTCCTTTGTCCATGGAATTCTCCAAGCAAGAATACTGAAGTGGGTTGCCATTTCCTTCTCCAAGGGATCTTCCTGGCCCAGGGATCAACCCCGCATCTCCTGTGTCTCCTACATTGGCAGTTGGATTTACCTGGGAAACTTGAGAATCTATTTTGCTGTTGTTCAGTTCATGTCTGACTCTTTGTTACCCTATGGACTGCAGCACACCAGCTTCCCTGTCCCTCACTATCTCCCAGAGTTCAACCAAGTTCATGTCCATTGAATTGGTGATGCCATCCAACCACCTCAACCTCTGCTGCTCTCTTCTCCTTTGGTCATTAATCTTTCCCAACATCAGGGTCTTTTCCAATGAGTTGACTCTTCGCATCAGGTGGCCAAAGTGTTGGGAGTTTCAGCGTCATCATTAGTATTCAGGGTTGATTTCCCAATCTATATACACAACAAAAAATAGAAAAAAGATCATGGTAAACATATTAGCAATAATGACATAAGAAATGACCGAAGAGTGCATCAAAATATGCTGAGCAATTTTCTATATAAAAATGTAATGCATACAGTAAAAAAAACAGCAGAACTATCCAAGTGATTTGAGAGAAGAAAAGTCCTTTAACCTTGAAAAATTAAAGCAAATATTTAAGTATTGTCATGGTAAATATATCAGAAAAGTTACAAAATTAAGAACGTTTTCTTTTAAGTATTTGTTTTGAAATGAACAATTAGGGTTACTTTGACATCTCAAAAGATATTTTTGTAATTTTTTAACCTTCAAAAGATGAGCAAAATGTTTGTTAAGATATTGGTTAAGTAGCTTTCTACTGAAGGTCAGTAACCACAATAGTCACACTTGGAAGAGAATGAATATTGTGAGGGAAAAATCACCACATTTCCTTACTTGGCTATGAATAGCACTTCCTTATCTTGTACTATGATCTCAGATTTGCTATGCTTCTTGTTTTTATTGGTTCAAGAGTTACGTGTATGTGTGTGTGAAGTTGCTTCAGTTGTGTCTGACTCTTCATAACCCTGTGGACTTAACCTGCCAGGCTCCTCTGTCCATGGCAAGAATCTTGGAGTGGGTTGCCATATGCCCTCATTATTTATTTTTCTGCCACATAATAGCTCCAAAGGAGTAATCTGAAAATTCAAGATCTTCTGTGCTATGTTTATCCAGCTGATGAAATAAATGCATGAAGGGAAGTAATGGGCAATGTTAAAGCATCTGGAGGAGAATATGGTTGCTTGTCCCAGCTGCTGACATGTATAAGCAACTTACCAGATTTCCTACTTCTCTTCCTCAAATGTGTGTACCTTACAAAATCTTAAGTCAAACCTAGAGCTACGAGAGTAAAACATTAGATCAATGACTGACTAACAAATACTAAAATTTATGGCTACAAGTTATTTTTAAAGATCATCTTCCAGGATATGAAAGCAATCTAAATGTCCTCTAATGAATGAATGGATAACCATGTGGTATGTATATATAAAATGGAATATTACTTGGTCATAAAAAATAATGAAATAATGCCATGTGCAGCAACATGGATGGACCTAGAGATAGCCACACTGACTGAAGTCAAACAGAGGGCAGATATGTGATATCACTTGTATATGGAATCAAAACAAATGGTACAAATAACCTTATAAAAAAATAGAAAGAGGGTCACAGATGTAGAAAAGAACCTTATAGTTACTGGTGGAGGGGGTAAAAATTGGGATTGACATATACACACTGCTGCTGCTGCTGTTAAGTCACATCAGTCGTGTCCGACTCTGTGTGACCCCAGAGACAGCAGCCCACCAGGCTTCCCCATCCCTGGGATTCTCCAGGCAGGAACACTGGAGTGGGTTGCCATTTCCTTCTCCAATGCATGAAAATGAGAAGTGAAAGGGAAATCACTCAGTCGTGTCTGACTCTTAGCGACCCCATGGACTGCAGCCCACCAGGCTCCTCTGCCCATGGGATTTTCCAGGCAAGAGTACTGGAGTGGAGTGCCATTGCCTTCTCTGCATATACACACTACTGTATGTGAAATAGATAATGAATAAGGACCCACTGAAAAACACAGAGAATACTACTCAATCTCTTTAGTGATCTATATCAGAAAATAATCTGAAAAAAAAGACTGGATATATGTATATGTATGACAAGTTCACTTTTCTGTACAGCAGAAGCTAACACATTTTAAATCAGCTCTACTCCAGTAAAATTAATTTAAAAAATAATCTTGTGAGAGAATCATTCTTTCTTATGTAATACAAGCCACTTTGAATCTTACTGTCTTGACAAGATGCTATGACTCATGATAAGTATAAGGGAGATATTCATCTCGAGTTGGACACCCATCTGGCTGTATTTACTCTGTTCTTGGAAAACTACCAGTGCTTGCTAAATACATTTTAAATGTACCTGAGATATTCGATGACCCTGTTGTTGGCAAGAGTGTCTGATACATTAAGTATATTGGTCAATTCTGACACTGCTCTCAGCTCACTCAACCCTCCAGTCACGCCAGTCTCCTCTTGTTCTGAAAACTCTCCAGGTTTGTGCCTTTGATCTTGTTCTCCCTGCCTAAAACGCACCTGCTTCCGTTTGTCACAGGATGCTCTCCCTCTAATCTTTCTAGTTCCAATTCGCAGGTCATTCTTTAAATGACAAGATGCCTCTGACCTTGTTGAAAGTAGCTATCATCTCCTCCTGTATGCTTTCCAGCCCCTTTATATTACCTTACACACTCTAATAGCATGGCATCTTTATCAGTGTTTACTCTTTATTTTCTATTATTCCCCCAAATAATGTGTACCTCTGTAAAGGAAGGGATAATATCTGTCTTGTTTATCACCATGTCTCTATCACTCTTCACAGAAATTGACACACAGTGGAGGTGCTGGCTCCATTGCTAAGTCTTATACAACTCTTGTGACCTCATGGACTGTAGCCTGCCAGGCCCCTCTGTCCGTGTGATTTCCCAGGCAGGAATACAGGAGTGGATTGCATGCCCTCCTCCAGGGGATCTTCCCAAGCCAGGGATCGAACGTGTACCTTCTACATTGCAGGCAGATTCTTTGCTGCTTAGCAACCAGGGAAGGCCCCTCGACACATAATAGAGAATCCAAATTATTTACTGAATGATTATGCACACTAAAGTAACTACAAAATATATTAATCAAATGATACGCTAAAATATTTATTTGGTTGTAAATCTGAAACGGGTTTTTTTTAATTTAAATTGATTTTTTCAAGAATTTCAAGGAATCCACAAAATAAAAACAAAACAAGAGACTGGTTTAATAATTTAAATGATGAAGGGGATGAATATTAAGTAGTCCTGCTACTGTAAACATTTCTTTTAGATTAATTAAGACTAATTAAAATTAGAGAGCTTTTTTCTCCAATATTCATCCTTTCTTTATGAGCAGCTGAGCTTCTAACATATACAATTTCCTTTTCCCTTAAAAAAAAAAAAAAAACAAAAACACTTTTAACATTTCTTGTGGAGGTGGTCTCTTGGCAAAGGATTCCCCAGGTTTTGTTTGAGAAAATCTTTATTCTTCTTCACTCACAAGAGAAGGATAATTTTACTGCATAGAAGATTCTTGGTTTGTGGGATTGTTTTGTTTTGTTTTCTTTCAACATTTTAAATATTCCAGTCCACTCTCTTGTCTGTATGATTTCTGATAGCTCTGTGTTTCTTTTCCTATTTCCTATATAGATAATGTTCTTTTTCATCTGTTTCTTTTTTTTCCCCCCAAGATTTCACATTGCCTTTGTTTTCCTGAAGTTTGAATATGACATGAGTGGGTATAATGCTTGTTTTGTTTGTTTTAGTTTTTAATCTTGTTTGGTGTTCTCCAAACTTTCTAAATCAGTGATTTGATGTTGTCCTTAAATTTGAAAGTTCTTAGTCATTATTGTTTCTATTATTTCTTCTACTCTTTTTCTTCCTATTTTAAGTACTCCAATTACAAATATGTTGTTGTTCAGTCGCTAAGTCTTGTCTGATTCTTTGCAACCCCGTGGTCTGCAGCACACCAGGTCTCCCTGTCCCTAGCCATCTCCTGGAGTTCGTCCAAGTCCATGTGCCTTGAATCAGTGATGCAATTCACCCATCTTATCCTCTGCTGCCCTCTTCTCCTTTTGCCTTCAGTCTTTCCCAGCATCAGGGCCTTTTCCAAAGAGCTGGTTCTTCATATCAGGTGGCCAAGGTATTGGAGGGTCAGCGTCAGCCTCAGTCCTTGCAGTGAATATTCAGGGTTGATTTCCTCTGTGTTCTGATATTGTCCCTCAGTTCTTAGACGCTCTGTTCTGTGTTCCACTTTTTTTCATTTTTTTTCCCTCTTTGCATTTCAGTTTGTGAGGTTTTTTTTTTTTTTTTTTTTTTTTTAAACAGGGGAAAGAGAGATTTTTCCTTTATTAATAACCACTGTAATGGGAAGTTTTTATTGATCTATATTCACACTCATTGATTCTTTCTTGGCCATATCTTGTCTACTAATGAGATAATCAGAGGCATTCTTCATTTCTGTTATAATAGTTTTGATTTTTAGTATTTTTATTCTTTCTTCAAATTTCTATCTCTGTGTTAACATTAGCCATTTCCTGTATGTTGTCTACTTTTTCAATTAAAACTCTGAATCTAATTATCAAAGGCATTTTAAATTTCCTATCTGATGATTATAATATCTACATCACATCTGAATCTGACTTTGATGCTTATTAGTTCTCTAAGACCACTTTTTTATATCATTTTCCAATGTACCTCATAACTTTGTTGAAAGTCAGATATGTATCAAATGATAAGAAATGAGGTAAACAGACCCTCAGGTTGAGATTTGCAGCTAATCTGGCTAAGAGCTGGGCTATTGTTTGACATTTGCTGCACTGCAGTTCTGGGCTTCCCAGGTAACTCTTTAGATAAAGAACTCACCTGCAGTGCAGGAGACCCAGGAGGCCAGCTTTGATCCTGGGTTGGGAAGATCCCATAGAGAAGGGCATGGCAACTGACTCCCAGTATTCTTGCCTGGAGAATTCCATTTGACAGAGGTGCCTGGTAGGCTACAGTCCATAAGTTTGCAGAGTCAGACAGGCATGCATGTATTGTAGTTACAGGTACCAAAGCCTTCAGGTTTCTCTAGTGTTTTTTTGTCCCCCCGCTTTTTGGCTTTGGGCTGTCTTATGTCCTTCTCCTTAGAGAGAAGCTGCACCATGCATCTGTTCCAGCTATGAGCCACTGTTGTTAAGTTGGAGCCCTGTGGGTATGGTGGTGACGTGTAGGAGAGAAGTTCTCTATAGCCTTATAATTCAATCCCAACCTTTTAGTGGACCAGTGACCCTACGCTTCTCACTCACAAGCGTTTCTACTTTCTGAGTCTCTTCTCCNCATGCATCTGTTCCAGCTATGAGCCACTGTTGTTAAGTTGGAGCCCTGTGGGTATGGTGGTGACGTGTAGGAGAGAAGTTCTCTATAGCCTTATAATTCAATCCCAACCTTTTAGTGGACCAGTGACCCTACGCTTCTCACTCACAAGCGTTTCTACTTTCTGAGTCTCTTCTCCACCACTTAGGTTAAATAGTAAAGCTAGTGGATGGGTTAGAGCGTGGGAAGTATTCTTTCTTCAGGTTGGGTAAGGCTCTAGTGAAGTTCCCCTCCCCACCTTGGAGAATGGGGATTTGTAATGGAAGAGGTAGCTTTATGTATGTTTCACTAGGATGAAGCCTCCCCTTCTCCTGGCATGGCTGTGAGGAAAACTTCTTAGTTCTTCATCAGGAGAACCTGGTGGGGTTCCTGGAGGTAAAAGTGATGAAGTATGAGGCATTCTTAAATCTGACGTTTTCAGGAGGTTCTCATCCTCATGTTACTTCACACTCAACCCCAAAGAAGTCCTCAGAATTCTTGAGTTCCTACAAGAGTATGGTTTCAGGCAAACAGGATTTAGGTATGATTCTCTAGACTCACTAGGTTCTCTTCCTCCAAACTTTGAGGGGACAGTTTGCCTGCAAATTCAGCTCTCTGAAAAAATGTACTGATTTTCAAGTTGTCCAGCTTTTTCTTGTTTTAGATCGAAGTGGTGATTTCTAAGCTCTTTACATGTTGAAGCTGAAAATGAAAGTCTATGCTTTCCTTCAGAGTCACTCCCACTGGCTTCACCTTCTCCAGTTTCTAGAAAATGGTACTAAGGAAAATTATATCTCTGGAGAAGAAATAAATACTTTTTATATCGAGGAGTGATTTTTCAAAATTAGGCTTTGAGTAAAGACTCAGATTCCAAAATCTCAGCTCAAAATATCTAAAGAATCTGTTAGACTAACCCAGAATATTTTTGCTTTGTGCTTGCTGCTTTAAGGTCTAATCTGGTTGTTATTCAAGTTTAAATGTTTCATTGTCTCCAGTCTATCTCAGGCAAGATAAGGAACAATATAATTCTGTCTGATTTTGAACTTCAAGGATGATGCTTCATGCCTGGTTACAACGGAGACCCAACATGCTTTCTTGATTAGAGTTTGCTAAAGAAGGGCAATATGTATTATCTGAATTCACAGTTTGACAGAAGGTAGGCAGAGTTCTGATAGCCAGTTTGAACAAAACTATATCCACAGGGTTAATCACAATCAGCACATTGGTGCTTATATATTAATATATTTTTTAAAATAAAGACCTCATTTATCCCCCATTTATTTAAGCCACAGGAAATATACCAATGAAGCTGCTGCTACTAAGTCGCCTCAGTTGTGTCCGACTCTGTGCAACCCCATAGAAGGCAGCCCACCAGGCTCCCTGTCCCTGGGATTCTCCAGACAAGAACACCAGAGTGGGTTGCCATTTGCTTTTCCAATGCATGAAAGTGAAAAGTGAAGTACTGGAGTGAGCTAGAAGTCAGTAAATAACAACTAATAGGTGGCTCAATGGTAAAGAATCTGCCTGCCAATACAGGAGATATGGGTTCCATCCCTGGGTCTAGTCCCTGGGTTGGGAGGATCCCCTGAAGGAGGAAATGGCAACCCATTCCAGTATTCTTGCCTGGAAAATCCCATGGACAGAGGAGCCTGGCAGGACTACACTCCATGGATCACAAAAGAGTTGGATACAACTTCAGTTAAGTTCAATTAAGTCACTCAATCATGTCCGACACTTGGTGACCCATGGACTGCATCACAACAGGACTCTCTGTCCATCATCAACTCCTAGAGTTTACTCAAACTCATGTCCATTGAGTTGGTGATGCCATCCAACCGTCTC
This sequence comes from Neotragus moschatus, assembly GCA_006410615.1. Lineage (NCBI taxonomy): Eukaryota > Metazoa > Chordata > Mammalia > Artiodactyla > Bovidae > Neotragus > Neotragus moschatus. Next base: position 210,383 of record SJYA01000045.1, on the reverse strand, counting down.
ATCCTCTGTTGTCCCCTTCTTTTCCTACCCTCAATATTTCCCAGCATCAGGGTCTTTTCCAATGAGTCAGTTCTTTGCATNTCCCTGTCCATCACCAACTCCTGGAGTTTACTCAAACTCATGTCCATTGAGTTGGTGATGCCATCCAACCATCTCATCCTCTGTTGTCCCCTTCTTTTCCTACCCTCAATATTTCCCAGCATCAGGGTCTTTTCCAATGAGTCAGTTCTTTGCATCAGGTGGCCAAGGACTGGAGTTTCAGCTTCAACATCAGTCCTTCCAGTGAACACCCAGGACTGATCTCCTTTGGGATGGACTGGTTGGATCTCCTTGCAGTCCAAGGGACTCTCAAGAGGCTTCTCCAACACCACAGTTCAAAAGCATCAATTCTTCTGCACTCAGCTTTCTTTATAGTCCAACTCTCAGATCCATACCTGACCATTGGAAAAACCATAGCTTTGACTAGATGGACCTTTGTTGGCAAAGTAATGTCTCTGCTTTTCAATATGCTGTCTAGGTTGATCATAGCTTTTCTTCCAATGAGCAAGTGCCTTTTACTTTCATGGCTGTAGTCACCATCTGCAGTGATTTTGGACCCCCCAAAAATAAAGTCTGCAAATGTTTCCCCATCTATTTGCTATGAAGTGATGGGGCAAGATGCCATGGTCTTTGTTTTCTGAATGTTGAGCTTTAAGCCAACACTTTCACTCTCCTCTTTCACTTTCATCAAGAGGTTTTTTAGTTCTTCTCCACTTTCTGCCATATCTAAGGTTATTGATATTTCTCCTAGCAATCTTGATTACAGCTTGGGCTTCTTCCAGCCCAGCGTTTCTCATGATGTACTCTGCATAGAAGTTAAATAAGCAGGGTGACAATATACAGCCTTGATGTACTCCTTTTCCTATTTGAAACCAGTTTGTTGTTCCATGTCCAGTTCTAACTGTTGCTTCTTGACCTGCATATAGGTTTCTCAAGAGGCAGGTCAGGTGGTCTGGTATTCTCATCTCTTTCAGAATTTTCCACAGTTTATTGTGATCCATACAGTCAAAGGCTTTGGCATAGTAAATAAAGCAGAAATAGATGTTTTTCTGGAGCTCTCTTGCTTTTTTGATGATCCAGAGGATGCTGGCAACTTGATCTCTGGTTCCTCTGCTTTTTCTAAAACCAGCTTGAACATCTGGAAGTTCACAGTTCGCACATTGCCGAAGCCTGGCTTGGAGAATTTTGAGCATTACTTTACTAGCATGTGAGATGAGTGCAATTGTGCGGTAGTTTGAGCATTCTTTGGTGTTGCCTTTCTTTAGGATTGGAATGAAAACTGACCTTTTCCAGTTCTGTGGCCACTGCTGAGTTTTCCAAATTTGCTGGCATATTGAGTGCAGCACCTTCACAGCATCATCTTTCAGGATTTGAAATAACCCAACTCTAATTCCATCACCTTCACTAGCTTTGTTCATAGTGATACTTTCTAAGGCCCACTTGACTTCACATGCCAGGATGTCTGGCTCTAGGTGAGTGATCACACCATCATGATTATCGTGGTTGTGAAGATATTTTCTGTATAGTTCTTCTGTGTATTCTTGCCACCTCTTCTACATAATTTACTTAAACTCAAATCAACAAAATTTTATGGAGCTCTTAGCCATATATTAGGCTTCCTTTGTAGCTCAGTTGGTAAAGAATCTGCCTACAATGCAGGAAACCAGGTTCAATTCATGGGTTGGGGAGATCCCCTGGAGAAGGAAATGGCAACCCACTGTAATATTCTTGCCTGAAGAATCCCATGGACAGAGGAGCCTGGCAGGCTACTCCATGGGGTTATAAGAGTGAAACACAACTTAGCGACTAAACCAGTAGCCATATATTAACCAAAATAAACCTTCAAAGAGCTTCTGTAGAAGAGCTCAGAAATACAAATAAAACAATGAAAAATTAAGCATGACATTGATGGAATAATAAACAAGTGGTGAATAGAACAGAACAAAGAGTTTAGATATTGGCACAGCCATATATAGGTACTTGATTTATGCCCCAAGGGCACTGAACTGTAGTAGGAAATGAAGCAAGTTTTGGGGAGATGGGGCTGGATCAAATGGAATTTGACCCTCAGAACATGCACACAAACACACACATACACACACTTCATTTTACACTGATAGCATATTTAAATGTTGAAGGGAAAACATTTTTCTAAAGTTACCATATAGTTGCTGCTGTTGTTTAATCACTGTGTTGTGTTCAACTCTTTGCACCCCATGAACAGTAGTCTGCCAGGTTCCTCTGTCCATGGGTTTTCCCAGGCAAGAATACTGAAGTAGGCTGCCATTTCCTTCTTCAGGGGATCTTCCCAACCCAGGGATCAAACCCACACGTCCTCCTTGGTAGACATATACTTGTGGACAGAGAAGCCTGGCAGGCTATAGTCCTTGGCTCACAAAGGGCTGAACAGGACTGAGTGACTGAGCATTGATGTGCACATCTTTTTGAAGCCCCCTCCCCCCAATAACAACAACAACAACAAAACTATCCACAAAGGTTGATAAATTGAACTACCTGTAAATAAGGAAACTGTTTCAGTCTAAAGACACAATTAAGTGAAAAGGTAAGCAGTGATATGGGAGAATATATTTAAAAGCAAACAAACAAAAGAACGTATATTCAACAAGACTCAATATCTATACTATGCAATGAACTATTCTCATACTAAAAGCAGAAATATCAAATAAAACCATGAGCTAAGGACCTGACTGTCTACTTTGCACACGTGTGCGCGCGCGCACACACACACACACACACACACAGGCACACAAAAGATATTCAAATGGCCAAGAGACATTTTAAAATTTTCTCAACCTGATAAGTCATCAGGGAAATTCAAACTAAAACCAATATTTCTTATAACTACATACTCACTAGAATGGCTAAACTTAAAAGAACTAACAATTATAAATATTGATGAGGATGTAAAGCAACTGAAATTTTTATGGTTTTGAGAGAAGAAATCAATATTAGTATAACCACAAGGCATAACTTTGTCCTGGTATAAAATAAAGCTGAACAGGTACATTTCATATAATTTGTCAGCTTTACTCCTAAATATATTACCCAATAGAAATATCTCCATTTTTATATCAAAAGATTTGTGCAGGAATAAAAGAATATTTCATACATTATTTCTAACAGATCCAAACTGGAAACAAGTCTTCTGATCAGCAATGGCAGAATGCATAAACACATTTTGATGTTTTAGCACCATGAATATTATACAAGAGGAAAATAAGAGCATGCAAGAATCACACAAGCACAATATTTTATAAAAGAAGCTAGAGACAAACGGGTAGATATTATATAATTTCATTTTTAATGTCAAAAACAGGCAAAACTAATATATGAGTTAGAAATAAGAACAAAGGCTACATCTGTCGAGTAATAATCTGTGTATAAATTCATTTGTATGTCACATTTTGTTAACAGAAGTTCATGTGCCCTATGTTCATTGAGGACAAACTTACTAAAACATTGGAGTTTAGAGCAAAGAAAGATTTGCCAAAAACCAAGAAAGGAGACGTGGTGGCTCATGCCGTAAAAACCTTGAGCTCACCCCACCCAAGGGTTTTGGTAAAGCTTTTTTAAAAGCCAGGTGAGAGAAAGGGGTCCCAGTGTCTGTGATCAGCCTGTGCACAGCTCTCTGATGGTGAGATAGCTGAGTGATGTCACAAGGGTTAACTTGATCAGTCCTTAGGAGGCTTGGGGTATGTGGCCCTCAAGTAGTTAATATCTTCCACTTGCTGGAGAGGGGAGGTGTTTTACATCTGCAAAACAACTCAGGAAATGTGCATCAAATCCTATTATCTAGGTCCTTCAGAGTGGAGGTAAGGCAGAGGATATGGGACAAGGCCTGTTCTGGGAAGACTCCTAGGGTCCTGCTCCATTACAAGTTCAACTAAAGTCTCATTAAAATTATTTTAAAATTTACTCCAACAAAATCAGCAATAGAAATATGTCTGAGATAAAAGACAGGCTAAGTCAAGGTGGGATTTATTCATTAGGATGTAGAGGGCCTGGGAACATCTTCAAAGCATAAAGGGCCCAGATGTCACAGACTCAAAATATCTAGAAGAATCAGGCAAGCAAGGCCACATAAGACCTAGAATGGGTTTGGAAACAGCAGTATGAACACAGTGATAAGAGGAAGCACCATTCAGCTTCCACAGCAGAAAGAGATGAGTTCTGATAACCAGAGGCATATACCTCTAAAGGGATTAGCCACTAGTTAGTACCTAGAGATCACTGTCTTCTTGCTTGTCATTGATGAAGCTTCTAGCTCTTACAGTTCTTCAAAAAGGTGAATATTCATGCCTTTACACTTTAGTTTTTAGTCAACTTATGTATTTATAGTTTCACTGATCTATAAAATTTATATTTCTGATTGCTGATAAAGCAGTACTTTGTTTATTTATTTATGACTATGTTCTGTGGCATGTGGAGCTTAGTTCTGTTGACTTAAAAAAATGCACAACATGAGAGCTGTGAGTTAAGTTTTATTAGGGGCAAAATGAGGACGGCACCCTGGAAGACAGTACCTCCGATAGCTCTGAGAAACTTCCAAAGAGGCAGGGGCAAAGGTCAGTATAAATGTAATTTGGGTGAAGAGGAAATACATACAATGGAGTACATATTTTTCAGAAGGTTTCAGAAGGTTTCTTCTCATGAAGATTTCTGTTAGTCATGAGGAACAGTCATCACCATGAAGGATTTTAGTGCTCTTCTAGATATAGGGAGATATAAAAATTGGGCTCATAAAATCAGCTCTGGAAAATAACAAGCTGTCTTAAGTCCTATCCTGCCAGTTCCCTCCTCCACCCCTCCAAGAACAGGGTGCCTCACTCCTGGTCTCTACCCTGGACTCCTTCCACTGGAGTACTGAAGGTCAGCAGCTGCAACAGTACGTGAGTTAATCCTTGTAGCGGTAGATGGCAAGTGGATTACCTACTCAATGGACATGAGTTTGAGCAAACTCCAGGAGACACTGAAGGACAGGGAAGTCTGGCATGCTGCAGTTCATGGGGTTGGGAAGAGTCAGACAACTTAATGACTGAACAACAACATGGCAAGTGCCAATTTGCAGTTGATAGTTGTGTTTTGTGATTTGTAGTGCCAGGTGTGGTTTGATCACTAATCAGGGATGAAACCAGCGCCCTCTGCACTGGAAGCACAGTCTTAACCCCTGTACCTCCAAGGAAGTCCCTCATTTTATTTTTTGAAATATATATCTCTACATATTTTATGTTGAATGAAGAAAAAACTTGTACCTTTAATATGGGTATGTCCCATAGTATATGACTTCTGGTAAGTACTGAGATAGTCCAAAAGTTGTCTTATTCACCTCTGATTCACTTGTGCCTGGCACAGATGACTTGGGATTTAGTAGATAATGACACCTCACTCCAGTACTCTTGCCTGGAAAATCCTGTGGACGGAGGAGCCTGGTGGGCTGCAGTCCATGGGGTCACTAAGAGTCGGACACGACTGAGCGACTTCATTTGCACTTTTCACTTTCATGCATTGGAGAAGGAAATGGTAACCCACTGCAGTGGTCTTGCCTGGAGAATCCCGGGGATGGCAGAGTCTGTGGGGTCGCACAGAGTCGGACACGACTGAAGCAACTTAGCAGCAGCAGCAGCAGCAGCAGATATGTAATAAAATTTAGCTGAATAAAGCAACAGTTTAATAAAGTTGAGCTGTGTTTTTGAAAATGTACATGAGTCTTCAAAGTGGATAGATTAGAAGTTTATCTGGGTCTTGTCAATAACATATGTAAAAAGGGTTGAGGCTTAAAAAAAAACACAAACAAAAAAACCCCAGCATGTTGGGGAGCTGTGTGTGTGTCAGAATCATCGGACCTTAAAATTTGCAGTATTGAGAAGAAAAGAAAGTGAAGCCAAAGAAGTGGGAAGGAGAGAGACAATGAAAAAGAAAAAAGAAGAAGCCAAAAACAAATGTAATGATAAGAAGTTTGTATTTTCGTTTTATAGGAATCAGTCATAAGAAGCCATCAAAGGCTTATGCAAGAGTGAAATATCTTCAGTTTTCAATTAGAAAGCATGTTCTGGTCAAGGTATGTTCACTGGAAGAGAAATATGGGGAGATCACTCCTAGTTTTGTCTTTTCAAAACAACTTCCACCAAAGGTTTTTGGGTCTCCTAAGGATGTAGGATCAGAGAGATCTAGAAAGCAGTTTGAGGAGTAAAGCATTAAGCTAGTCCACTACTGTGAGGTAAAATCACATAGTTGAGTGTACCGAGTCCTAGCCATTTCTCTTGCAGGCAGTTGAGGTTAGTCACACATGTGTTAAAATAAAGACAGACTGAAGCACCAGGTTCTTAGTTCTGACTTAAATGCATTTATTATAATCCAAAGCGAATAAATTCTTCCCACACCCAATCAACGTTGAAGAGCATTGCAAACCATAATTTTATGCTAAGGAGAGATGAATAAAAAGATGAAAATGAGACAGGAACAGCTTTCATTGGATCAGGCAAAGGAAAAGCGCAGGAACAGATTTCATTGGATCAGGCAGCCACTACTAGGAAAGGAGCAAAAGCGCATGGAGTTGAAATTGTCGTCTTGGAGCTTCAGCGTGATTATTGCCGGGAATAAAGAAGCTACAGGCTTCCGCAGGGAGAGCAAGATGGGCGGTAAGGCCTGAACACATAAGGCAGAGTTTGGCATCCACTGAAGACAGGGCGTAGAGGTCTGAGGCCGCTGGACACAATGCTGATGGGTTGAAGACCACAGGGCAAAGAACCCGAGGGGCGATATCCACAAGGGAGAAGGCTCAAGGGTCGCGAGCTGCTGGACACATAGGTCAGCGGTCTACAAGACACTGAGAGGCAGGATCCAGAGAGGTAAGAAGAAGCGGGAAGAAAACTGGTTCCGTGGCCGGGTCTTGGCACGTAGCAACCGGAAGCAGGGTAGCTGGAAGTTTCACAGCTGCTGGGCTCGCAGTTGGCTGGCTGGCAGCTGGTAGGTTCACTGCAGGTCTCCTGGCCATTGCTCAGGATCCAGGTTCGGTCCTGACAGCTGCTGGGCAAGCAGAGACCATCTCCGACGCTCACACTCGGAGTGTAGAGGCCGACGGTGGAGGCGACGGGAATGTGACAGGGACTCCTGAGAGACCCCAGGGTGTAGTTTCCGGAGCAGTAGTTGTGGCAAGACATGGTGAGGTTTCAGGAGCAGGTTGTCCTCTGTTGCAAAGAAGTGAGTGTCTCAGGTTTCTCCTCCGTCTTGCTGTCTTATATACCCTTACAGAGGCGGTGATTCTGCACAGACTCTTCCGCGTTGTGTGAGGCCGCCTCACAACTCTTCATTAGAGTCCAGGAAGTGATGCTTCCACCTCCCATAAAACTGGATGTTCCTTGCAAGGCTTTCCATTGATTAAGGATATCTATAAAGCAGCACGACGGGATTTTAATAGTATCTGTGCTCCTTAAATTACCCGACCAAGTTCCAATAATAACCTCCACTCCATAAGTGAGCAAAGCTAGTGGAGCTGATGGAATTCCAGTTGAGCTATTTCAAATCTTGAAAGATGATGCTGTGAAAGTGCTGGACTCAATATGTCAACAAACATGGAAAACAGCAGTGGCCACAGGACTGAAAAAGGTCAGTTTTCATTCCAATCCCAAAGAAAGGCAATGCCAAAAAACGCTCAAACTACCTCAGAATTGCACTAAACTCACATGCTGACAAAGTAATGCTTAAAATACTCCAAGCCACGCTTCAGCAATTAGTGAACTGTGAACTTCTAGATGTTCAAGCTGGTTTTAGAAAAGGCAGAGGAACCAGAGAACAAGTTGCCAACATCTTCTGGATCATCAAAAACAGCAAGAGATTACCAGAAAAACATCTATTTCTGCTTTATTGACTATGTCAAAGCCTTTGACTTTGTGGATCACAATAAACTGTGGAAAATACTGAGAGAGATGGGAATACTAGACCACCTGACCTGCCTCTTGAGAAATCTGTATGCAGGTCAGGAAGCAACAGTTAGAACTGGACATGGAACAACAGACTAGTTCCAAATAGGAAAAGGAGTATGTCAAGGCGTATATTGTCACCCTGCTTATTTAACTTCTATGCAGAGTACATCATGAGAAACACTGGGCTGGAGGAAGCACAAGTTGGAATCAAGATTGCTGGGAGAAATATCAGTAACCTCAGAAATGCAGATGACACCACCCTTATGGCAGAAAGTGAAGAACAACAAAAGAGCCTCTTGATGAGAGTGAAAGAGGAGAGTTAAAAAATTGGCTTAAAACTCAACATTCAGAAAACAAAGATCATGGCATCTGGCCCCATTCAGTCGCTCAGTCATCTCTGACTCTTTGTGACCCCGTGAATCGCAGCACACCAGGCCTCCCTGTCCATCATCAACTCCAGGAGTTCACTCAGACTCACATCCTTCGAGTCAGTGATGCCATCCAGCCATCTCATCCTCTGTCGTCCCCNTTATTTTGATCCACACAGTCAAAACCTTTGGCATAGTCAATAAAGCAGAAATAGATGTTTTTCTGGAACTCTCTTGCTTTTTCTATGATCCAGTAGATGTTGGCAATTTGATCTCTGGTTCCTCTGCCTTTTCTAAAACCAGCTTGAACATCTGGAAGTCACAGTTCATTAGGATCAAATTAATAAAAGATATTTTATGCTTCTTGACATTTATATTGCATAGACAAGGAAATGTCCTTTACATTCTTTAAGAATCTGCCTTCAATGCAGGAGACCCTGGTTCAATTCCTGGGTCTAGAATTTCTCCTTGGGAGGGGATAAGCTACCCACTCCAGTATTCTTGGTCTTTCATGGTGGCTCAGATGGTAAAGAATCCATCTGCAATGAGGGAGACCTGAGTTCAATCTCTGGATTGGGAATATCCCTTGGAGAAGGGCATGGCAACCTACTCTAGTATTCTTGCTTGGTAGGCTACAATCCATGGGGTCACAAAAAGTTTGCACATGACTGAGCGACTAAGTACCACACAGCACAGCTTCTAGGGGAAAAAAAAATGCTGTTAAGCTATGTACATTTTGAAAAACCTAGGGTAAGTGATGTCAATACACAAATTCTATCAAAGGCTTTCTGTTCAGCCAAGAAGAAATTCCTTGAACTATGAAGAATGTTCTGTAGCATGTACCCACTGAATCATTTCTACAGTTTTTAAGAGTACTACACAGACAGAGTCATGTTCCATACCTATGTCCATTGTGCTATAATGAGTAGCTCTTCTTGATCACTAACCTAAAATTTAAATTCAGTATAGAGAAATCATGAAAATGTGGCTTAGGTCCAAGAAGCAAATATCATGTAAAGTACCTGATGGTTTCTTGCATATTTTGACACAAACGTTCCAAGAAGCCCTTAGTGGGCATGACATCATTTAGCTGTCACAATTATCCAACAAATTAGGTATTATCTACATTTTACAATGAAGGAGGGAAAATTATGACCAACCTAGATAGCATATTGAAAAGCAGAGACATTACTTTGTCAACAAAGATCCATCTTGTCAAGGGTATGGTTTTTCCAGTGGTCATGTATGAATGTGAGAGTTGGACTATAAAGAAAGCTGAGCACTGAAGAATTGATGCTTTTGAACTGTAGTGTTGGAGAAGACTCTTGAGAGTCCCTCGGACAGCAAGGATATCCAACCAGTCCATCCTAAAGAAACAGTCCTGGGTGTTCATTGGAAGGACTGATGTTGAAGCTGAAACTCCAATACTTTGGCCACCTCATGCAAAGAGCTGACTCATTGGAAAAGACCCTGATGCTAGGAAATATTGAGGGCAGGAGGAGAAGGGGACGACAGAGGATGAGATAATTGGATGGCATCACCAACTCAATGGACATGGGTTTGGGTGGATTCTGGGAGTTGGTGATGGACAGGGAGGCCTGGCGTGCTGCAGTTCATGGGGTCACAAAGTGTTGGACACAACTAAGAGACTGAACTGAACTGAACAATGAAGGAACTGAATCTCAGAAATATTAACTTGTCCCAGGCACATAGTTAGGAAATAGAAGAATTTATATTTAAACAAGTGACAGTATTACTCACCTCAGTCATGTTCCACTCTTTGTGACCACATGGACTATAGCCCACAAGGCTTCTCTGTCCATAAGATTCTCCGGGCAAGAATACTGCAGTGGGTAGCCATTCCTTTCTCCAGGGGATCTTCTTGACTCAGGGATTGAACCCATGTCTCCTACATTGAAGAGAGATTCTTTACTATCTGAGCCACCATTTGAACAAGGTCTAGTCATAATCTAAGGCCAATTCCCACTACACTAAACTGAATATGGAGCATCTCTTCACATCCACACCAGGCTCCATTCCAGTACCAAAAGTCTGTAGCCCCTGAGTCCACAGAGTTTCTCTCTAGAAAGAGTTGCAATATGCTGCATACAGGGTTAGATTATATACTGGCTCCTTCTTCAGCTAACTTCTCAGGAGAGTTATCATGCTCATCCCAGAAAGAATGTGTGGCCCAGAGTAGTTGAACCCTTCCCTATCTGAGTTACATTAGTGACAGTTTGCTCTTCCAACGAGTTTCATTTATGTCCACATGATTGGCTGTGACTGGAACCCCTCAAAGCTACCGTGAGGAGGAGGTCTCCTTTCTCCTGTCAATGCTGTGTTGCTGCCATTCCTGCTACAGCCAGAAGCTTTATGTCAATGTTTTTTGCAACGAGAATACTCTGATGTGATCTCCACGTGCTCTGTTGCTATTAACAGATTCAAAGTGTTCCTTCAGCTTCTTTCAGACCTGCATCAGCCACCTCTCAACTGTGCGCCTTTACAGAAGCACCTGTGTAAGTGGTGGTTTATGGATTTTAAATCTTCCTCTTTGGGATAACCTCTGCCTAACCTATTCACAGAGCTGACAGGTAAATCAACACTAGCTTTGTCATAGAGATACTTGTCAGATATACTTGCCAGCCCACTTCAATAAAGGACAACACTTGGTTTTAAAGCCTATTAGTATAAGATATGGCTTGAGTCTTTCCAGATACAAAACAGCTTAATTTCTCAGTTTTGGATGAATAGCTTTCCTAAATATGTCATAGGTTTCAGAGTTTATCTACACATTCCTGACTTCACCCTTCATATTGAGTCTCTGAGCTTGCAAAACATATTGCTAAATTTTACTGAACATTTTCTATACACAAGGTCATGTGCTGATCATTTTCAAATTACTAACTTATTAGGTCTCACAATGGTCATACTATTATCATCTCAATTTTGAAGCTGAAAAGCTTAAGTGGAGAATGGTTGAAAAACTTACACATAGCACACAGCTGGGATTCAAACATCCTTCACCAACACAGCTAAGGAAATCTGATTTCAGAAACCATGCTTGTAACCACTACTTTATGTTGCCCTGAAAATGAGAGATCCATTAAGACCACATCCACAGCTTCTTAATAGCCAAGCTGTTGTAAACAAAGTTTATGAGTCTTCACATATTTGAACCCTGTGGTTTCATCACCTTCGTATTTGGCATGCACCTCTGCTTCGACTGATGGTTTACTACCACCAATGTGCTCTCCTACTTTGATCCATGCTGTACACTGTGGTGCTGGAGAAGACTCTTGAGAGTCCCTTGGGCAGCAAGAAGATCAAACCAGTCAATCCTAAAGGAAATCAACCCTGAATATTCATTGGAAGGATTAATGCTGGACTGAAGATTTGATACCTCAGCCACCTGATGACAAGAATTGAGTCATTGAATACGGTCCTGATTCTAGGAACGATTGAGGGTAGCAGGCAAAAGGGGTGGCAGAGGATAAGGTAGGTGGATGGCATCACTGACTCAATGGACATGAATTTGAGAAAACTCTGGGAGATAGTGAAAAACAGGGAAGTTTGTTAAGCTGCAGTTCATGGTGTCTGCACACAAAGAATCAGATGCGACTAAGTGACTGAACAACAAAATCTGCTATCCAAGCAATGATAAGGGATCATGTTCTCTTTTATGCTTCCAAATACTGAGTTGGCTTCCATAAAGTTTGTCTGTATTTTTCTATCACATCTTCCAGAAAAACCTGAAGGAACTTTTTGGCCAACTTTCGGCCAACTATTTACACTTTTAATCCAATTGGGTGGAATGTGGGGGTAACTGTAACCTAAAACCCATAAAAACGTGAAATAAAAATAATAGTAACAATTGCTTGTGATGTAAATAAAGTAAATTTATTTACTACAAAGAATATTTTCCCAAATCACACACCCTAAAACACTTAAATAGTGAAAAGAGGAACCAGAATAGCAGAAATGTAGTGATTATGTTAAACCTGAACTTATCATATTCAGACATCTCTGACTAGTCCATGGTTATGAAGTTTATGGAGGTGAAATTCAAAACTGTCTTGCACTTGTCAAACAATAGGTTCAGTGTAATAGTTAACTAAAAGAATGCTGTATTACAGCAAATAGAATAATGATGGGCAGTGAGGAGACACAGATTTGAGTTGTGGTTTGATGTTATTAACTATATGAGCAACCTCTGATGCAGTTGAAGCCAGCAGAGCTCACAGGACAAAACGGGTTTCAAGGCATCTTTAAACTCTAGTACTATATATATTTCTGATATTAGTAGCCCGTTACCTTTCTCTATTATACCATGTTATAATAAGCCAGATTCAATGATTAGTGTTTCCACTGATAATAATCAGTAGCCAAAGTGTAATGTGGACTTTTTAAGTATTCATGTTAGTCCCTGGTGGCAATTCTTATTGCTCTGTAACAAATAGTGTCCTAGTGATCTAAAATAGTTAGCATATTTTCCCACCGGCTTACCACCAGTTTCTTTAGTCGCTCAGTCTTGTCCAACTCTTTTGCGACTCCATAGACTATAGCCTGCCAGGCTCCTCTGTCTATGGGATTTCCAGGCAGAAATACTGGAGTGAGTTGCCATTTTCTTCTCCAGGGGATCTTCCTGACCCAGGAATTGACCCCGAGGCTGCTGCCATGTCTCCTCCATTGCTGGCAGGTTCTTTACCACTGAGCCACTGGAGAAACCTAGCTTACCCAGAAATGCTCAAAAAAGAATAAAAAAAGTAAAAAATGTTCTCTTTGGAGACAGCACAGGATGGTTCATTCACTCACAAACACAGGGAAAAATAGCTTGTGTTTAGAGAAAAAAAAAGATGCTCTTTTTCAGGACTCAATTTATGAAACTTAAAATCTGAGTCTCCCTACACATTCTGCAGATTCTTCACTCACTAGGCAATTACAACCCACCAGTAACACAACAAGTTGGCTCATAAGTGTTAGAAGAAGTTTCCAGGAGCTGTGACTCTGGTGTGATATAGACCAAAGAGCTACAGGAACTGGATTCGGGGCTCTGAGCTTGGCGCTGGCTACAGTCACAGTCCAGAGTCTGGCAACTCTTAGACACGTAAGTCTTGGGTGCATGAGACTTTGCCATGTTGCTCACGGGTTGGCAGCTCTGGACTACAGAACACATTTGCTGGCTACTTCCTGACTGGCAAGGCTGAGAAACACACTCCAACACTGCCGAGGCACTTCTTGACTGGTGTGCTGTGTTTTCACAGGGCCTGGAATTAGAACAAGCTGTTTGGACGACTCTGGAGAGACAGACGTTTTGCACACAGCTCTCCTCTGTGTGTAATTCCCGTTCATCTTCAGGTACCATGCAGCTGGTGGTTTCCCTGCACGTTTCTGGAAAGTTGTCCAGGAGCCAGGTCTTGCTGTAGCAACTGCTGGGTAAAAAGAATCCATCTTCAAAGTTCATGACATTCGATTCATGTATGATGGCAGAGAGAGGTGGGGCATTGTAGAAGTTCTTGAGCGAGTGGATAGGTCTCTGGGTCATGTTGTGAAAATCCTTGATTGAGTTGGTCCCAGGGACCCAACATGCTGGTCTGAAAATCCAGTTCATCACTGAGGAGGTTATATACTCTGAAAACTGGGTGTTGGCTTCTTTTCATGACTCTTGCTACCTCATTGCTTAAGCTTATTGGAAGGATAGCATCTCATTAACACTTAGCTTACTTATATATGAGGATGATGTTTTATTAGCAAAGAAGCTGGTCCACTTTGAATCTTCAAAATGGCTTTCATGTTAGCCCCAAAGCTGACTCATCGGGGTGGGGCTTGTCAAATATAAGTCCCAACAGGTCACCAAGCTAACATTTTTTTTCCCCCTTAGTCACCATGACTTTCTATATTTGTAAATGGACTATAAGAAATACATGTAGAAATAGCCAGTTGGATAATGATTAATATTCAGCACTGGCATTTGAGAAATGGCACCTAAGCAGAACTTGATAGTATAATCAAAGCATTTTTCAGTAAGAGGTTGATTTGATTGAAATTGCCCTCATTCTCCTTCGAACTCTTCACCCAAAATACTGAATCTGACCATTGCCCTATAAACATCTTTCCCTTTGTCTGACATTTCATTCCTCTCATCTTACTGAAAGCAAAATTTAAATGTCAACTCTTTTTAAAGCTTTCCTCTGACTTTCCTCATCAGATGTTATTACTTATTCCTCCGAATTAGCAATGGATTCTGACACATTCATTGTTTTGATTATATTTTACACCAAGAAGTATATTTATTTATCTTTGTGCTTGATAATTTGCCTTTGTAAGAAACCTGTTTCAAGTATGCTTTACTTTTTACTTTTTTTTTAACTCATTGTTTTGTTTTTGATGGAAGAATGATCAGCTCCTACATTTATCAGCTATTATGCTGTACTTAGGGTAGTTTCACACTCATAGCCCAAGACCTAGCAACGCAATTTCTCTAACATATTCTATAATTTATTTAGTTCAGCTCATGACAGTGGGATGACAGAAGTATATTTTTAGACCAGTTCTCTAGTCTACCTGTCTTGGTCTGAAGCAAGCCAAGAACACTCAGAAACTTTGAACAACCCTTATATAAGCTCTTCTTTAATATATGATGGACCAAGGATATTATATATTTAAAAGGACACCTCTGAGTGTCCACATTCAGCTTGACAGGTTGTACACTCAATTTGTGTATAATGTTTTTGTAATACTGGCAAATTATTTATAATTTTGCATGACCACTTTTGTGAGATGAAAGATCCCATTATGCCCTCCACATGAACCCTACAACAAACCATTTAATGTTTATGCACGTTTGTATTCATCATTACACAAAAGCATTACTTCAAAGCAGTAAATGGATTCTCATTGCTCTTAAAAATGAGACCCATTCTCCTACAGCACCATCTAAGACCTGGTTGCTGCCTTTTTTTTTTTTTCCTCCAAATCTCATCACTTTCTTCTGCCCAAAATGCTCTGTGCTCCCAAGTCTTTACCTAGCTCCTTGAACATGCCAAGCCTTTTCTTGCTTCAGTATTTTGCACAGGCAGTTGTCTGTTTCATTCCTTCACTGCCCTCTCCCTTTCCATATACAGCTCTCTTCCTCATTTTTTGTGTCTCAACTTAAATGCTCCTCTTATGTTCTTCCCTTCATCTTTCCAGTTGAAAAAAAATCACATTCTCAGAGAATCATTTTTTTCCCTTCACAATACTTATCTCAGCTTATAATGATTTTGTTTCTTCATTATGTCTTTGTCATTACACTCTAAGTTCCATAAAGGCAAGAAGTATATATCTTTCTCACTACTATATCCCTAACTCTAAACACTGTGCCTGGCTGGTACATAATAAGAGCTCCATCACTGTGTTTTGAAACATTAATTAATAGAAGGTACTAAGTAAAAACTTACCCAAATTACAGCTAAAAGTCTTAAGGTATACAGTTCTGAAAGCTGAACATACCCAAGAATTGGCAAGGGCACAGAGGTTATAAAAAAGATGATAATAACCATGCCTACCTGAAAGGTAAATAAGTAAAATGAGTGAAATAAGAGGAAAATCATTAAGGAAGGCTCAGATTAGCTGAATCAATTATTTTAGAATAACATTTGATTGCCCATAGAAACAACACAGGCAAATGTTTTTGAAAGCTTTTACCAAGCAAAATGGCAGTACTTTTCACTGTCAGCAGAGTCCTCTGCCAAATTCTGAGGGGCAAAGACAGGACACCATCCAGGCCAACATTCACACAATTGTCTCCAGCAGTTAACCTCTTTATTAACCTCACAATGTGTAGTAAATTAGTGCATACCCGTCCAGTTCCAAATCTCCACATGAGGACAGTGTCAGTTGTGAGTAGGTCTGTCATTTGTGAATAAGGCTGCTCCATGAGTTCTTTGCTCTTTGGGATGAGGTATTAACTTGAACATTCTGTCTAATTAAGTGTTGAATTAACAGGTGTTCCAGTGTACAGTCTTGATTTTAGCTGGTGCTGAGTTTATAGAGGGAGTGGCCTGGCATATTTCAACATAATGGCGTTGGTTAAAACAACTAGTCACCTTGGAATCATTTTCATTCAACTCACTGAAAACTAAACATTAGCTCTATAAGCACTTGAAACTGATAATTATGTAGTCTATTTCCTAGAATTCTTGAGAAATAAGTAGAATAATTACCTGATGGCTTATGGCAACTGGATTCTTTGCTACTAAATAGTTGAACAGCAATTTACTGGTCTTGAAGTCAACATGACTGCAGATACAGTGGCACCTCCTACCTACCGGAGGGTGGAATATCAACATTTGCAGTGGCATGCTATGCCACCTTAATCGTGTCCAACTCTGCAACCCTGTGAACTGTAGCCTGTCAGATTCCTCTGTCCATGGAATTTTCCAGGCAAGAATACTGGAGTGGGTTGCCATTTCCTACTGAGATGATATATATGGTATCAGATTGCCTGCCACATTCTGAGTGATAAGTGAGTGAAAGTACTTCCAATCAAATTACAGATCATCATACAGGCCAAGATGTTGCTCTTATGGCAACATCAGTCTGGGGTTGCTACCATACTATAAAGTAAAAGAAAAGAGTCTTTTTTGTGTTTTTGAGGTTATGTTGTTTATGGGTGTAAATGTCACACATTTTGAGACCCTTTTAAGGGTTGGATTGTGTTTATCATTTTCATTAAATGTCTAGCTAACCCGTCTCCATCTCTCAAGAACTTAGCACATAGTTGCTGTAAGGTTGAGTAGTTTATATTGTTTTTATATTGATTATGTTGCTATGTCAGACTTCTAATCACTGGTACAGCTGTATCAAGATAAACAAAAATTCACAAATGAAACTCACCCTTCTGCATTTAGAAAAGGCAGAGGAACCAGAGATCAAATTGCCAACATCTGTTGGATTATAGAAAAAGCAAGAGAATTCCAGCAAAACATCTGCTTCTGTTTCATTGGCTACATTAAAGCCTTTGACTGCATGGATCACCACAAACTGTGGAAAATTCTTAAAGAGATGAGAATAATAGAACACCTTACCTGCCTCCTGAGAAATCTGTATGCAGGTCAAGAAGCAACATGTAGAACCAGACAAGGAACAGACTGGTTCCAAATTAGGAAAGGAGTACGTCAAGGCTGCATATTGTCACTCTGCTTATTTAACATATATGCAGAGTACATCATGCAAAATGCCGGGCTGGGTGAAGCACAAGCTAGAATCAAGATTGCCGGGAGAAATAACAATAACCTCAGCTATGCAGATGACACCACTCTTATGACAGAAAGTGAAGAGGAACTGAAGAGCCTCTTGATTACAGTGAAGGAGGAGAGTGAAAATTTGGCTTAAAACGTAACATTCAAAAAGTGAAGAACTTGGCACCTGGTCCCATCACTTCATGGCAAATAGGTGGGGAGAAAGTGGAAACAATGAGACTTCATTTTCTTGGCCTCCAAAATCACTGTGGACAGTGACTGCAGCCATGAAATTAAGATGCTTGCTTCTTGGAAGAAAAGCTATGACAAACATAGACAGTCTATTAAAAAGCAGAGGCATTACTTTGCCAACAAAAGTCTATATAGTCAAAGCTGTGATTTTTCCAGTAGTCATGTATGGATGTGAGAGTTGGACTGTAAAGAAGGCTGAGTGCCAAAGAATTGATGCTTTCAAACTGTGATGTTGAAGGCTCTTGGGAGTCCCTTAGACTGCAAGGAGATCAAACCAGTAAATCCTAAAGGAAATCAATCCTGAATATTCATTGGAGGGACTGATGCTGAAGCTGAAGCTCCAATACTTTCTAAGAGCTGACTCACTGAATAAGACCCTGATGTCAGGAAAGATTGAAGGCAGGAAGAGATGGAAATGACAGAGGATGAGATAGTTGTATGGCATTATTGACTCAATGGATATAGTTTGAGCAGACTCCAAGATATACTGAAGAACAAGGAAACCTGGCATGCTGCAGCTCAAGGGGTTACAAAGATTCAGGCACAACTTAGCTACCAAACACAAGACGCCATACATGCAGGTAGAAATCCACAACTATAAATTAGAAGTTCTGTTATATTTGAGATAACAAAAACCTCAGATATGCATATGAAACCACCCTTAGGGCAGAAAGTGAAGAAGAACTAAAGAGCCTCTTGAAGAAAGTCAAAGAGAAGAGTGAAAAAGTTGACTTGAAGCTCAACATTCAGAAAACTAAGATCACGGCATTTGGTCCCATCACTTCATGGCAAATAGATGGAGAAACAGTAGAAACAGTGTCAAACTTTATTTTTTTGGGCTCCAAAATCACTGCAGATGGTGATTGCAGCCATGAAATTAAAAGATGCTTACTCCTTGGAAGGAAACTTATGACCAACCTAGACAGCATATTTAAAATCAGAGACATTACTTTGTCAACCAAAGTCAATCTAGTCAAGGCTATGGTTTTTCCAGTAGTCATGTATGGATGTGAGAGTTGGACTGTAAAAAAAGCTGAGTGCTGAAGAATTGATGCTTTTGAACTGTGGTGTTGGAGAAGAGCTTGAGAGTCCCTTGGACTGTAAAGAGAGCCAACCAGTCCATCTTAAAGGAGATCAGTCCTGGGTGTTCATTGGAAGGACTGATGTTGAAGCTGAAACTTGATGTGAAGAGCTGACTCATTTGAAAAGATTCTGATGCTGGGAAATATTGAGGGCAGGTGGAAAAGGGGACGACAGAGTTGAGATGGTTGGATGGCATCACCGACTCAATGGACTGAGCAACTGAACTGAACAGAACTGCAAGTAAATAAAGTTCGCTTCTCTGGACAGAAACACATGAAGAAAGAAAGAAAGTCTTAGTTGCTCAGTCATGCCCAACTCTTTGCGACCTCTTGGACTGCAGCTCAACAGGCTTCTCTGTCTATGGGATTTTCCATCAAGGATACTGGAGTGGGTTGCCATTTCCTTCTCCAGGGGATCTTGCCTTCCATGGGATCAAACCCGGGTCTCCTGCACTGCAGGCAGATTCTTTACTGACTGAATTAGGGCTTCCCTTGTATGCATGAATCCACCTCAAAAGAATGTGTTAAGGGGAATGATCTGCTTGCTTTAGATGTTGTTCTTCAGTTGCTAAGCTGTGTCCAACTCCTTTAGATATCACTTTCTGTAAACTAAGTCAGGTACCATGTAAACCTCTTCAGGCAATGAAATGGACACAGTAAAAATTTTAGGCTCTAGAATACTCAAAATTATGACACTATAACCATAATATTCAGAGAAGGCAATGGCACTCCACTCCAGTGCTCTTGCCTGGAAAATCCCATGGATGGAGGAGTCTGGTGGGCTGCAGTCCATGGGGTCACTAAGAGTCAGACATGACTGAGGGACTTCCCTTTCACTTTTCACTTTCATGCATTGGTGAAGGAAATGGCAACCCACTCCAGTGTTCTTGCCTGGAGAATCCCAGGGCCAGGGGAGCCTGGTGGGCTGCCGTCTATGGTGTTGCACAGAGTCGGACACTACTGAAGCGACTTAGCAGCAGCAGCAACCATAATATTGATCTTATGTGGAATATTGAAATAATCTTTCACCAACATTCTCTGTTTCTAATGATAAATAGATTCTCTTAGAATATGATCATAAAAGGATTCACACATAACAGCATTTCTTCTCTGAAACTATTTCTAAATAATTTTGCTTCCTGGAATAATTCTTAGCCATTCACAATTCAGTCACATCAGATTTTGATTCAAAGAGCTGAAAAGAGAAAAAATTTTAAAAAAGAGAAAAGTTAGATGATTATACACTGTCTATGAAAACTTTAATGAGGAGTAATTTAAAAAAAAAGAATGAACCAGAGTATCTTAAGTAGCTAAACATTAACTCTCATATTTTCCACCCCTTTGTTCATTATGTCTTGGATGTGAAAGTGTTACGGTTTATTATAGTAATTATGTAATTGCTTTTGTTCCTATCCTCAGATGTTCTTACTCTGGCCTTCCTCTGAGGTTAGCATATGGTGAAGTTATTTTTCTGCCTTTGTGCGATCCAAAAACATGTGAATTTCCTTTTGAGTTCTTCCAGTTATCCTACGGGTAATGAGGTCATAGTAATATGCCATTGAGATGGTGCTAAATCATTTCTGATGATAATGATGAACAAAAGATTGAAGACTTTGATGACAAGTAACTGACCTAAATAGAGTTCAACTAGCAAAAATGAATACATGCTTGTTGTCACTGACATAATATATTCTTCAGACTGTCACCCTCATCTCATTCATTCATTCATTAATTTTTACTGAGTCTTTACTACTTACAAAATTTTGTTAGACCAAATCCCATTGTATATATTGAAAATATAAGTGTAAGTACTGAACAAAATAATAGTTTAACTGAAATATTAAAACTAGTGACTTTGTAATTAGCAAAATATAAGCATATATAATGGTAGCATGGTATACAGAATCATCAGGTTTATTGATTTTGTAGTCTCTTTAAAAGAAATGAGGGAAGAGATAGCGTTGTCGTGGGTTTTGAAGGTTAAGAGAGATGTAGCATTAATTTTAGGAGTATTAGACCATGTAAGCGCTCAGATCCACACCATGTGTTCCCGGAAATGTGAGCAGTTGGCATCAATGCAGTATATGTTGGTGGAGTGTATGTTTCTGGAGTGTGATGTGAAGAGAAAATGGGAGAGTGTGGAGTTGCAAATGGTCTTTAATGTTATATTAAGGAGTCTTTATAGCCAGTAAAGAACCTACCTGCAATGCAGGAGACCTGGGTTCAATCCCTGGGTTTGGAAGACCCCCTGGAGAAGGGAATGGCTACCCACTCCAGTATTCTTGCCTGGAAAATGCTTTGGACAGTTTGCAATCTGGTGGGCTACAGTCCATGGGGTCATGAAGAGTCAGGCATGACTGAATGACTAATACTTTCACCTTCACTTTTTTTTTTAAATTGAGAAAGAGATTGTTTTAAGTTTTAAAGGACTGTCTCATTTAGGAAAACTTTAGTTACAAGCAACTGAAATTGCAATTCAGCATGGCTTGTGTAATAACATGTATTAGCTCACGACCAAAGTCCAGAAGTAAGATGGTCCAGGCTCTGCTCCTCAGCATTCCTGTTGGTTTTACCCTTTCACACAATGGTTTAGTTCTCAGGCCATATGCACGATGGATGCAGCATTCCACATATGATGTGATAAAACAGAGACATGCTGGCTTCAAAAAATTCCATAAGAAGATTTTTACCAAAAACATCTCTTAAGATTACTCCCTGTTTCTCATTGGCTTAAGTGAGACCACATGCTCTGTTCTGAACCATTCCGTTTCAGTAGGAACTGGGATTGCCAGATTCAGTCCTGAAACCTGGGCCATAGCTATGTTAATATAAAAGAATAGGTGGATAAGACAGGATACACAAGCAAAATTCAGTTCTTGTGGGAAGAAGAGAGGAGAGAAAAACAGCTACGAGGACAATGAACAATATGTTACCCACTCGTGGCTGATTCATGTCAATGTATAGCAAAATGAATACAGTATTGTAAGGCAAAACAAACTAAAAAATAAAAATTAAAAAAAATATATGTTACCCAAATTCACCTAGATATCAATATTTTATTTCCACTTAGGTATTTCAAATGTAGATTTACAAGAAAACTTAGCAAAGTATCTGTTATCGTATCCAGATACAAGCCCAAGATATCAAGTCCTCCCTCTCGGCTACTATTTCCTACTCGTGATGCTGCCATATTTCCAGAAGTTGTCAGAAGAATTCTGTGAAACAGCTGGCTTTAGACTGACGAAATAGAAGAGAGAATGAAGTCTGAACATCTATGACTCTAATCTTTTTATTTCAATAAGATGAATCTCATTAGAGCTTTCATAAGACCACCTGATGCGAAGAGCTGACTCACTGGAAAAGACCCTGATGCTGGGAAAGATTGAGGGCAAGAAGAGAAGGGGACGACAGAGGATGAGATGGTGGATGGCATGACTGACTCAATGGACATGGGTTTGGTTAGACTCCAGGAGTTGGTGATGGACAGGGAGGCCTGGCATGCTGTGGTTCATGGGTCGCAAAGACACAACTGAATCACTGAACTGAACTGAGCTGAACTGAAGTCTATAAAAGTGGTAAAGAATCCTCCTGCCAATACAGGGGACTTGAGAGACTCAGGTTCAATCCCTGGTTCTGGAAGATCCCCTGTAAGAGGGCATAGCCACCCACTCCAGCATTCTTGCCTGGAGAATTCCATGGACAAAGGAACCTGGCAGGCTACTGTTCATGGGGTTAGAAAGAGTTCAACATGACTGAATTGACCTAGAATGCAAATCTGTAAAAGGGTCCTATAAAAGTATTTTGACAGTTCTTTAATCTAAAACAGCCAAGCTAGTATTTGCTGAAGCATCACTGCTGTTTCCTGAATTTTTCTGCTTGACTCAGACCTATGACTAGTTTAACCAAAGTTAAGATGTCCTGATAAGGTGGTCACAAGAGAGCTTAGGATAATCTCCTGCTCACGCTCTGAGTCCACTTGCTCCAAATTCCAAGGAACCAACTCTGTTTTGGCAGGTGATTCTGCCAGCAAGGGTGTCTGCTCCATAAATTAAATACCTCTTTTTCGTCAAACAACAGGAGGTTTGTAATTCCCAACAGACATCCTCTTTAAAAAATTGAATGGGAAGATTTATGAACTGATATCAGCTTAAATAAGTTTACTTGAAAGGAAAAGAGACCTCCTGTTCTATTTTTAACTAGAGAAGTGAGGGAGGAAATAGAAGAAAACAGAATGTATACTCTCTGAGATGAATTATTTTAATATTAATAGGATTTTAAAAAATAATCCCTCATCTAAGAATTAGAATATAGACTCTGGCCAGATATTAATAATAGCCAAGATTAGCTTTGAGGGAGATAACTGTGAAGTCACGGTCTAGAACCCTTAAGAAGCTGAACAGTAGTAGAAGCCAGATATAGAAGGTTGATTGATCACAAGAAGTTTGGCAGCTCCCAGAAGCCATGCACATTGAGTTGCAGAATCGGGATCTGTGGCTCAGGGAAGGGAAGCCACAGACTCCGTACACCAGGGGTCTGAAGCCACAGGATCCAATGCCCAATGAGTAGCAAGTTCTAGATCCACAGCCCAAGCAGTAGCCTCTGCTGGACCCATGGCTCAGGGATCCAGTGTGAACTGACTGGCAAGGACTGCAGAGCATGGAGGTCCTTGGGCGGTAGAAGGGCATCTGACACTGGATGGGTTCCTAGCACGTCTCCTGACTGTTGAAAGAGGAGTCCAGCTGGCAGGAGCTGGGAAAGCAGAAGTCAGTGCTGTGGACCAGGTTGCTAGGGAAGGAGGAGTCACAGGAGGAGCCTGGTAGCACAGATGGTCCCCTAGGGAGCAGGAGGAGAAATTTCCAGAGCAGCAGTTGTAGGACAGTTTCACAGATGATGTGAGTTCAGCTGAATTACCGTGAAAAGATGCTCTGATATCCTTGGCTTCTCCCAGGCATGTTTATATACAAACATATATCTTCTTGGGAGGAGAAGGGGACAACAAAGGATGAGATGATTGAATGGTATCTCCGACTCAATGGACATGAGTCTGAGCAAGCTCCAGGAGTTGGTGATGGACAGGGAAGCTTGGAGTGCCGCAATCCATGGGGTCACAAAGTTGGACGCGACTGAGCCACTGAACCAAACTGAACTGATACATCTTCACTCTATTGGGTGTGATGCAGACCCTCCTCCTCCTTCTCCTTGTACAAGTCTTGTCATGAAAATGGCTAATTAACCTAGGCTATAATTATCACTGAACACATGTATGTGTTTTCTTAATTGCAGTTCAGTCATTCTTGTTTATAGAAGCCACTCTGCTTCTCTCTCTTTTCTTCCTTTCCCCAGAAATAAGTTGCTGTTTGCCTTCAAAGGCGTTTGTGATGCATACAGACAGTGCCCTTGCTGCCCCTGAGCTTGACTGTGGGGATTTTGTGCCTAAGAGTATAAATGATTACTCCTAACAGTTGTCAGCACTTCTTTCTCAGCTATTTATACATGCTTTATGGAGCCTATACTATGTGTAAAACACTGCAGCTTGTGGGATCATTTAATCCTGGCAACAACCCTAAGAGATGGTCACCAGTTTAATAACCCAAATGTGACTGCCTCCAAAGCCACCAGGAACAGCAAAAGCTTAGCCTTTCAGCTAGAGGCATCCATAAACAATGAATGCCCATGCTCAGTTGCTCAGTCGTGTCCATTTCTTTGCAACCTCATGGACTGTAGCCCACCAGGCTCCTCTGTCCATGGGATTTTCCAGTCAAGGATACTGGAGTAGGTTGCCATTTCATCCTCCAAGGAATCTTGCTGACCCGGTGATCAAATCTATGTGTCTCCTGAAAATACTCAGATGAAGAAGTCATTTCACTGTGATAATACTTGCATTTTATCTGATGTGCCTGCCTGTATATTCTTACCTATTTTAGGAGAAACCAAATACAGCCACCAAAAAAAAAGTTTCTTAATTATTTTATTTTTTTTTCAGCATTCAAAGTTATCATGGAGATGGTTATTTCAAACTATTCTTCTATTTTTCTTCTCATTTACCTTATCATCATTAAACAATTCATGTTTGATCCTTTATGGAATTATTGAATTCTTTTTCCACGTGAGGCAGAGATTCTTTGGCAATCATGTAAACTATCACAGAGAATAATTACTAAAAGCTGGTATACCGTGAGTGAGTTGACTACCAATGAAATACATTTGCAAAAGCTGGAATTTTAATAGTGTGCTAACCTTTGCCAACTCAGTTGGGAGTGAGAAATGAGACACCTTAGACAGTGATTCATTTCACTCCCTGCCGAGCCTCTCTTTGGCTCAGCCTTCTAGAAAGACAAAGAGGCAAAAAAGTACCTCCGTTTTACGTAGTTAAAATTATCCTATCACTATAAAAATCAATGGTAGAAAGATAGTCTTGGAATTAGAGAAATCTTTTTTCCCCTCACTTATTGTATATCCACCTTCTGTCTTAAAGCATCTTCTAGAAATTGGAAAACAAAAAAGCTATTTATGTAATTTGATCTTTTATTTTTGTTTCCCAATGATTGTTTTCTCTAGTCTCCTCTAGTATTTACTTATACGGCACCAGTGGAATTGTCTGCCCGTTGTTTTGTTTACAAATTTCTGCCAAACGTCTTGCTCACGTCCCCAAATCTTTCTCATTCCTCAAATCTAAAATCAAATTCCTCATATTTGAGAGGTGTTCATCTCAAGTGTTTAAAATTCTTCTACAATAAGGCTCTTAGTATCTTTAAAATTATCAGTCTCGGTGACCAAACATACACACACACACACACACACACACACGCACACAGTACAGAGGAATTGAAAGAGACGTCTTTTGAGATGGATCATGCAGACTGAGATTTCAGTCACTTGAGCTTGCTGGACAAGCACATGCTTTGTAAGAGTGGAACACCCTGAAGTTCCTCAGGATCTGCGAAGGGTTTAATTTTCTGTGAACCAGCATCTGGCACACTGCGGGTGCTCTAAATAATTTACAAAATGAAGGACTATATCAAGTCCTTAACTTTTTATTTTCACAGGATGGTTCAGTGGTAGAGGATCCCCCTGCAATGCAGGAGATGCACATTTGAACCCTGGATTGGGAAGATTCCCGGGAGAAAGAAATGGCAACCCACTCCAGTAATCGTGTCTGGGAAACTCCAAAGACAGAGAAGCCTGATGGGCTACAATCCTTAGGGTCAGAAAAAATCAGACACAACTTAGTGACTAAAGCACTACGCATAAATCCTTGTATGCACAGTGACTGCTTATCTTTTAGAAGTTAACTTTAATACAACGTCGAGCGAATATAAACGTTTCTTTCATAATTAAATATAATCCCCAAGTTAATAATAACCAGTTTAGTGCTTGAGGTGACCCTAGATCTCTGCCGCTGACCTCCAACCCAAGCAAAGTTGACTTGTGGCCTTGATCAGTAACTATTTCTTTCTCTATCCAAGAGCTTCTCTGTCGAACCCACTCTAATGGTTCTGTTTTCTCAGACTTCACACATAGTCAGCCTCTTCAATTCAAAAATTTTTGTGTCATTTCTTTCATGATTATATAGCTTTTTTGTTTTTGAGGACCAAATTCTCTATAAAGATTTGTGTGATCAGTTTGTCAACTATCTAAATTTTTATGGCCTTTTCAACAAGCATACTTTTTTCCTCTGGCTTAACACTCTCCTGAAATTTCACTAGTGTAGTCACCAATGTGGTCACCTTTATGCTACTAAATGTGGACAGTTTGGGGATGATCTTATGCAAATGTTTAACTACATTCAACATAGGCAACTGTGTCCCTGATCTTGAAATATGTTCATCTATGTACTTCTGTGACAGCACACTCCTGATTTTCTATCTAACTTTCCCCTCGTTCAATTTACCCTTAGTTTGGTTTCCTGTATATAATGTTTCTTGAGGCTTGGCACTGGTCTCATCACTGGTTCTCTCTGTGGGGAAGATACTTCGCCATTATGCCTTGAAATACTATCAACAGTCTACATCAAATGTATATTTCCAGTACAAATATCTTTTTTATTCAAATTCTAGGTGCAGATATCCAGTCACTAGCCATTTCCACTTGGAGATTTAATAAGACTGTCAAAATTGTATGTGTATAAAGTTGAACTTTTTCTCTTCCCTAGGGAGGAATAAAAAATACTTTTTCTCATCTGATTAAGCAGCATTTTGAACCACATAGTAGTTAAACTCAGAAACCTTGGAATCCTCTTAATATATGCATCTTCTCTAAATACGACCCATTCTGTCTTCCAAGTTTATCATAAATTTCCCCAGTCATCTTACTGCCTTCTTTCTTATCTAGAGCTTCTCAACCTTGTCATCGACATCTTGAACTGGATCTCCTTTTGCTATGGGGAGTATCCTGTTCATTTACGAGGTATTTGGCAGTGTCCCTGGTTCTATCCACTAGATGTCTGCTACATGCATGTGCACGCGCACACACACACACACACACATAACAGTTAACAATGTCTCCAAAAATTGCTTGAGGGCTAAGCTGTTCTGGTGTAGAACCATTGTTCTATAGCAAGGAAATCTCCTCTCTTGCTAAAACTACTGAACGATTCTGAGGCAGGAGATAAATGGACCCCAGACAGACCAGTTTCTCACCTGTGGAAAGAAATTCCATAATAGAAATTTCTGCCCAAAGAAGAGATGAAGGATCACATAGTCCTCATTCTCGGAGAGAAGGAGACTTTCAACTACAAATGCACAGACGAGCTCCTTGGAGATCTAAAGAGTGGTGGGCCTCACCTCCCAGTAAGTGCTGTAACTACCCATTGGCCTCTTTGCTAGAATCCACCATGGCTCAGAGAAGCATGTGCACACACAAGAGGCCTTAAGATAAAGCAAATATAAATTTAGAATAAGGCAAAGCAAGATGACTGGTCAAAGGGAGCCCAGAAGAAATGCCCCACGTTGGTGTTTCAAACTACCGTGAGGGTGAGATTTTCTGAGTCAGCCCATGTGTCTATCTACATGTACTCTCCTTCCTAATAAATACTTTAGTAGTTTCACTATTTCTCATCTCTATGTGGAAATTCATTTCAAGACAGCTGGCAGGCCAGGGCCTTGTCACTGGTCCCTGGTCCTTGGTCCCTGGTGGTTTAGTGGCTATGATTCAACGTACCCCCCTGCCTCGGGCTTGACTTCTGTCTCTGGCCTGAAACCAAAGCCATGCTTCACGCTGCTACAAGCCAAGGTCACCTGAGATCAGCTCAACAGGGCTTATTTTATTTTCAAAAGGAAAATGTCTCCTCCAATCTTTTCTTTCTATCTCTGTCTGATCAATCTTAAAACAAAAAAACTGGCCCTATCACTGTCCCAATGAAAGCTTTCCCGTTGCTTTCTAACACATATCCAATAAAACACACATCCTCTACTTGACTTGCAAGGTTGCCTTAACTTGTCTCTGCCCGTGTCTCTAACCTCATCTTCACACCTTATTCCTCCTCTGTTCCAAACACATTGTCTCTGCCCCATCATTAACACAGCTCAAGCTTTTTCCCTACCAGGACTTGCTCTTTCCTCTACCTTGAATATTCTTTCTTCATCTGGATAATGAAGATAATTAAGCCTTTCCTCACTACTTAACCACTTTATCCCAAGATAAATTAGGTTCCCCTGTTATGATCACTATCATCCCTATAATTAATTTTATTATTTTTATAATATATTTATTCTGTAGATTGTCCTCTAAGCTAGAGCAGTGCAACCTTAATGAACCATCCCGTGAGAGTCTGTTATCGTCTGCCGTGAGACAAATAATGCGTATCAAGTAAATGAATGCATTAGTTCCTTCATGAAGAACTCCAGCATGATTAAAAGGTATCAGCTTAACTAAATTATAGGCTTGGTAACACCATTGATTCACCTGGTCTATAACCCAATCTTGTATTCTTTACTTTTTATTTTCTACTGGAGTATAGCCAATTAACTATGCTGTGATAGTTTCAGGTGAACAGCAAGGGACTCAGCCATGCATACAAAAATTAAAAATGAAAGTCGCTCAGTCATGTCCGATTTTTTGTGACCCCACGGACTGTACAGTCCATGGAATTCTCCGGGCCAGAATACTAGAGTGGGTAGCCTTTCCCTTCTCCAGGGGATCTTCCCAATCCAGGGAACAAACTCAGGTCTCCCACATTGCAGGCCATTTCTTTACCAGTTGAGTCACAAGGGAAGCCCCAAAATACTGGAGTGCGTAGGTTTTCCCTTCTGCAGCAGATCTTCCTGATCTGGGGATCAAACTGAGGTTTCCTACATTGCAGGTGGATTCTTTATCAGTTTATAAAAGTATCCATTCTCCCCCAAATTCCCCTCCCATCCATGCTGCTGCATAACTTTGAGCAGAGTTCCATGTGCTATACAGTAGTTCCTTGTTAGTTATCCATTTTAAATATAATAGAGTGTACACATCCATCCCAAACTCTCTAACTATCCTTTCCCCCACCCATCCCCACTGGGATCCATAAATTCATTCTCTACATTTGTGAGTATGACCCACTCTTAGTGGAACATCTCTTACTGTGATCTCTTGGGAGAGACAATAACTACATTCTTTCTTGTTCAACAGTGACTACTCAGCTCAAGAACAATGAAAGTTACATAGTTGTTTCCCCATAAATAATTACTTAATGGATAAATTAGGGCTTCCCAGGTGGTTCAGTGGTAAACAATCTGTCTGCCAATGCAGGAGATACAACAGATGCAGCTTCAGTCCCTGGGTTGGGAAGATCCCTTGGAGAAGGGAATAGTTACCCACTCCAGCATTCTTGCTTGGAAAATCCCATGGACAGAACAGCCTGATGAACTGCATTCCATGGGGTCGAAAAGAGTCAGACACAACTAAGCATGAACACAGTGGATATTAGGGACTTGGTTTTATCATCATCCATCTTTCGTCTGTCTCTCTAAATCCAAACTTTCGCTTCATCCTCATATCCCTTGGGTGATTCACAAAACAGGAAACCCAGCAGAAGCTCAACTGCTCTCCTAAGCCTTCTAAACTAGACCAGCTTCTAATTCCTTTCCACACTACTGTATTTATTGTGTACCCTCTAAGCAGGGCCTGGGAGATATTATGACCTTCCTTTTCCTCACTTCCTATATCGAAGTAAGCATACCTTGTTATTTTTAAATCTGAAAAATGGTAAAGTCTTTGTTTTTCTATTTTGCCATAGTTTAGCCATTTTATCTGTTATTGCAGGTAGTCCCCAGAGTCTCTGGTCTTGCCTATGTCCTATCTGTTGTTGCAGGCAGATTCTTTACCATCTGAGCCACCAGTGAGGCCCACGTCCTATGCATTTATCAGAATGATTTGTCTAAAGTCTATGTTGGCCTTTTCAAACTCAAATTCAATTTCTGAAGTCTTTGATCCCAACCATCCTATGATTTGACCCCCAATTATCTCATACTTGGTATCTCCATGCTCTAATTTTAATCTTCAAAAGATACCAGATTGCTTCCATGTCGCTTAAGGCTGAAAGCAAAGAAGCTAGGTGAGAGGGTCTTATTTCAAGCTCAGCATCCACAATGAGTATCAGAAGAAAAGAGATGAAAGGTGAGGCTGGAGACAGACAGGAACTAGATGACAAGCAGCTCCTGGACATTCTTCAAAGGTCCAAAATACTCTGAAAGTCAAAAACTTCCCTTAAAACTAATTTGGTGGTGAAAGAAGGCATTATCTATTCTCAGGATGGAATGATGTGATCAAATGAAAGGTATCTGTGCATATTTTTCTTCCTCTTCTTAGTGTAGATATATTGTGCCTCAGGAATAGATCAAAATGTTTGATTATAGGGTGCTTTCACAAAATTACATACAGTTTATGCATTCTATTGTCATTCTAAAATCTGAAAAACTGGATTTCAAAAATCTTCCATCCCCCTTGGCTTAGACAAGAGAATGGAGACCTGTAACAATGAGAGGCCACAGATAGGTTATAAATGTGAACATAACTAGATCAAGTTTGCCTCCTAAGGAAATGACTCTGGCTGCAGTCTGATGGATTAGAGGGTCACAGAGGAGTTAGAGTGGGTCCCCAGGTTCAGACCCTGGCAGTGTGATTCAATAGCCTGTATTCTTAACTACAGTGAGTGGCTGTCTTCCATAAAAATGATTATTAAAACTCAGAAATATGTGTAAAATGAGAAGGGAACCTCAGATGGCACCCTGAGAAAAACATATTTAAGGAATTGGCAAAGTTTAAGGGGAGCCCACAAGAGACTGAGAAGGAATAGCCAGTAAAGTTTAAAGAAAACTGGGAGTGTAACAAAGTCAAGTTAAAAGTGCATTATAAATAAACAAAAGCAATCAAATTATCCAGCATTGGAGGGAGGTCAAGTTAGACGGTCCTCCTATATCTTAAGAATCTATCACATGTTATATATCTATATTTGTATTATTTATTTTGGGGGGTTATAATTTAATTTGGAAATGACCACCATTTAAATAGTGCCCAGTGCTATTTCAAATGCTAAAAAGCTTGCTAAATATAAATTAGCTATTTTTTTTAAGCAATAGATGTTAAAAAAAAGAGTCCATTTGTTAAACTAAACCATCTTGTCCAACTTTCTCAATATATTAGCATGGCATTTGAACCTAAAGCCACTCATTTCAAGTCGATTCAGGAAGCACAGATTAGAGGACAAGGCATGTCATGGATGGTGAGGATGAGGAGGGGACAAAGAAAGGGCCCTATCCAAAGGAGCTGTGCCTTATGGGAGCAACCTAGATGTCCACTGATGACAGAAGAATGGATAAAGAAGTGGTACAAAGATACACTGGAATATTACCCAGCCATAAAAAAGAATAAAATAGTGTCATTTGCAACGTGAACAGAACTAGAGATTATCATATGAGTGACGTAAGTCAGAGAAGGAGAAATATAGTATGACATCACTTCTATATGGAATCTAAAAAGAAATGATAAATGAACTTATTTACAAAACTGAAACAGACTCTCAGTCTTAGAGAATGAACTTGTGGTTTCAGGAAAGGATGAGGGGAAGGGACAGTTAAGGAGTTTGGGATCAACATGCTCACACTGTTGTATTTAAAGTGGGTAACCAATAAGATCCTACGGTGTACCACAGGGAACTCTGCTCAATGTTGTGTGGCAACCTGGATGGGAGGAGAGTTTGGGGAAGAATGGATAGATGTATATGTATGGCTGAGTCCCTTTGCTGTCCGCCTGAGACTATCACAACATTGTTATCAGCTATACTTCAATAGAAAATAAAAAGTTAAAAAAAAAATTAAAACTCTAGAAAATGAGAAGTATATTAAGAGAAGTTAAGTGACTAGAATGTGTTACAGGCAATTAAATCCAATAACTTTTGTTCTTCCTTCAGACCTCTCAGCAACTACACAAAGCTGAATAAAATCATATGCCCTTTTATTTACATAATGTGAACTATTTTGAATTTTATGTTTTACATAGGAAATAATAATTCTCTAAATAGAAGTTTTCTTAGACAATAATATTTTTCTACCTCTACAGAAGGATTATACTACCTCAGATTTTACAGATTGCTTTTTACAAAATCAATAACAAAAGTTATCCAAATTGTATTCATCCTATTAAAATATGAAACCCCAGGAAGCCAAGAACTCTTTAAAAATTCAAGAAAATATGATTGTATTTGGAATTCCTTAAAAGGTTACTTTATTCAAGAGCAACATTTCTGTCACGTTGCAGGATAACAAGAACATATGAAATAACCTCCTGATTTCTCTTATGAATCGTTGTTCAATCTCTCAGGTATGTCCAACACTTTGCGAACCTGTGGATGGCAGCACAGCAGGCCTCCCTGTCCTTCACCATCTCCTGGAGTTTGCTTGAACTCATGCCCATTGAATCAGTGATGCCATCCAACCGCCTCATTCTCTGTCACTCCCTTTTCCTCCTACCCTCAGTCTTTCCCAGCATCAGGATTTTTTCCAGTGAGTTGGCTCTTCACATCATGTGGCCAAACTATTGGAGCTTCATTTCTTTTAATATACAACATATAAAACTCAAAGATAGTTTCCTAACTTTGACTACTCTGATTGTGTAATGACAGAACATCTATATCTGAGAGAGAGAGAAAAAAAGGGGTTGGTAGTCAGTCAATTCCTAAAGTAGGGGGTTATAGTAAATGAACAAAATAGAAAGTAGTATTTTATGTAGGCATGAAGAGGCATTAAACTGCTCTACAGAATCCAGGCCTCTAGGCTGGTCTGTATTAAGTTGGCTGCTGCTGCTAAATCACTTTAGTCATGTCCAACTCTGCGACCCCAGAGACGGCAGCCCACCAGGCTCCACCATCCCTGGGATTCTCCAGGCAAGAACACTGGAGTGGGTTGCCATTTCCTTCTCCAGTGCATGAAAGTGAAAAGTGAAAGTGAAGTCGCTCAGTCGTGTCTGACCCTCAGCGACCCCATGGACTGCAGCCTTCCAGGCTCCTCCATCCATGGGATTTTCCAGACAAGAGTACTGGAGTAGGGTGCCAGTACTTTAATAAGAAAGTAGTTTTCATGATAGAACCTGGGAAGATAATTCAGATTTTGGGAGTTAGAGGATGGGTTTAAAAATTTTTTAAATTGGAAGCCATTTAATTCATATTGTTTGGGAAAAAGATGACTTCTGGTTGCTGATAGGCTTCTAGCATCTCTTTTG
This sequence comes from Neotragus moschatus, assembly GCA_006410615.1. Classification (NCBI taxonomy): domain Eukaryota; kingdom Metazoa; phylum Chordata; class Mammalia; order Artiodactyla; family Bovidae; genus Neotragus; species Neotragus moschatus. The sequence goes on along the minus strand of SJYA01000045.1, from coordinate 176,790 downwards.
AGAGTCATTAGAAGTAAAGTGAAGTGAAGTTGTTCAGTCGTGACCGAGTCTTTGTGACCCCATGAACTGTAGCCTACCAGGCTTCTCTGTCCATGGAATTCTCCAGGCCAGAATACTGGGGTATCTTCCTTCTACAGGAGATCTTGCCAACCCAGGGATGGAACACAGGTCTCCCACATTGCAGGTGGATTCTTTACTGACTGAGCCCCCAGAGAGTCATTAGACAGAAATGTATTTTAGAAGAGACTGGGAGAACAGAGGTCAGTGGAGGAGAAGTGGCTGAGATAAGAGGCACCACAGGACAAGAGTGGGTAGACCAGGAATTCTTTAAGAAAGCCAGAGAAGTTTTCCAGTCTAGATGCTATAAAATGTTATCACTATATCTACTTCATTTGTTAACAGTGTCAGTGAAACGGAAAGTCGCTCTGTTGTGCCCGACTGTTTGCAACCCCTTGAAATTCTCCAGGCCAGAAAACTGAAGTAGGTAGACTTTCCCTTCTCCAAGGGATCGTCTCAACCCAGGGGTCAAACCTAAGTGTCCTGCATTGCAGGCAAATTCTTTACCAGCTGAGCCACAAGGGAAGCCAACAGTGTCAGAGAAGATCTAAATATCCCTGCCGGCCTAGAGGGCTTATGCGCACTGCACCTGTGGGTGAGATGTTCTTGACAGACAGTTTCAGTGTCTTTGTACACTACAAGTTGTATAAGAACATCTCCTTAGGAATACCTTGATGGTCCAGTGGTAAAGAATCCACCACCAATGCAAGGGACATGGGTTTGATCCCTGGTCTGGGAAGATTCCACATGCCACAGAGCAACTAAGCCTGGGCACCCTGACTACTGAAGCTCGTATGCCCTAGAGCAGATCTGAGCAACTAGGGAAACTATGGCAATGAGAAGCCTGCCCCTGCAACTAGGCAACCAGAGAATAATCCGCTGTTGGCCTCAACTAGAGAAAGCCCTGGCATAGTGACAAAGACCCAGCCCAGTCAAAAATTATCTATAAATAAATTTTAAAAATTAAAAGAAGACAATCTCTTTAGTGTGTTGTCTAATTACAATCAAATAGATTAGCAGCATGGTAAATATGCTTACTTGCATTTTATAGTCAAAGACAGTTTATAAGGCCTTGGATTTAAGGCATCATTGTATGCTCAGAACAGTTGGTCATCATCTTTGGTTTAATTTGTGGCTCAGAGGGTCATTTGAAGGATGTTGAGATATGGCTCTTTTCTTTCCTTCCTGTATTCAGCATTATATTTTCCTGCAATTCTTTTCTCAGCCATCCCTGATGTGGTTTGCCATATTATAAAGCTTGTACTTACGCTCAGTAACAACTGATATGTGTGATATAAATGGTGCATAAAAGACAATGATATCATTGCCTGATCATGATACTCTGTAAGAATCAAATGAGTTTTATGGAAAAATAATTCTGCTCAGCTCTCTTTTTACCAGCTGGATGAATATGGAATGCCTCATATAAGTGGACTTAAATTATATTAGCTAGAAGATGGAGATGTTAGCCCTAATACTTTTAAAAAGTAATCTACTATCAAATTTATAGTGTGTAAATTTTTAATGGCCTCTTAGAGGCTATGTTTATAAGCAGTAAAACAAATACCAAATTATTTTCTTCCAGCACATTGAAAATTGCTGAATAGATAAAAAGTTCTAAAGCAATGTTACAGATAACCACATTTCTATATTATGGGAGGGTGGGCATTACATCTAAAGACCCTTGATTAACCTAACTATAGGAATGTGGTAGCTTGAAGGGTAGATAGACACTCGCAAAGACCAAGAGTTTAAGGCACAGAGATAAGACTGCCCAGAAAAACCACAGCATAAAAGAAACATTAAATACATAAATACATCTATATATTTGTGTACATAAGAAAATGCCAAATTAGGTTACCCCCAGGGTAAAAAATTATAAAGAAAATGGATTAAAACATCTTTATTTGCATGTTTGTGAGGTTGAGAGGGAATTGTGCACGTTACTGTGTATTTAAAATGTTTATGAATTGAGAGTGTAAATATTTGGCTTTAGGTCAAATGAAAGAGTTTGATATTTATGGCTTACATTAGTTAGGTCATATTTTGCTTTATTGAATATGCCAAAGCCTTTGACTGTGTGGATCACAACAAACTGTGGAAAATTCTTAAAGAGATGGGAATACCAGACCACCTTACCTGTCTCCTGAGAAATCTTGTGTGCAGATCAAAAAGCAACAGTTAAAACTGGACACGGAACAACAGATTGGTTCCAAATTTGGAATTGAGTATGAAAAGGGTGTTTATTGTCGCACTGCTTATTTAACTTATATGCAGAATACATTGTGCCGGACTGAGAATACATAATTGCCGGAATGGATGAAGCACAAGCTAGAATCAAGACTGCTGGGAGAAATATCAATAACCTCAAATATGCAGATGATACCACCTTGAAGGCAGAAGGTGAAGAGTAACTAAATAGCCTTTTGATGAAGGTGAAAGAGGAGAGTGAAAAAGCTGGTTTAAAACTCAGCATTCAAAAAACTAAGACAGTGGCATCTGGTCCCATCACTTCATGGCAAATAGATGGAGAAACAATGGAAACAGTGACAGATTTATTTTCTTGGGCTCCAAAATCACTGCAGATGGTGATTGCAGTCATGAAATTAAAAGACACTTGCTCCTTGGAGGAAAAGCTATGACAAGCCTAAACAGCATATTAAAAAACAGAGATATTACTTTGTCAACAAAGTCCCATCTAGTCAAACCTATGGTTTTTCCAGTTGTCATGTATGGATATGAGAGTTGGACCATAAAGAAGGCCAAGCACAGAAGAAATGATGGTTTTGAACTGTGGTATTGGAGAAGACTCTTTGAGAGTCCCTTGGACTGCAAGGAGTTCCAATCAGTCAATCCTAAAGGAAATAAGTCCTGAATATTCTGAATATTGGAGCTGAAGCCCCAATACTTTGCCCTCCTGATGCAAAGAAACAACTCCTTAGAAAACACTCTAATGCTGGGAAAGATTGAAGGTGGGAGGAGAATGGGATGACAGAGGATGAGATGGTTGAATGGCATCACTGACTCGATGGACATGAGTTTGAGTAAGCTCTGGGAGTTGGTGATGGAAAGGGAAGCCTGGTGTGCTGCAGTTCATGGAGTCACAAGGAGTCAGAAATGACTGAGTGACTGCACTGAGCTGAATAGTTAGGTCAAGGAAGCCATAGGCATCAAATTTTTTTTGGATATAAGTCACACACATCTATAGCCTAATAATAGTTAACATTTGTATAATGATTTCTGTATTCAAGGAACAATTCTAGTTGCTTCACATATCACTTTCTTCCCTTCATGATATAAATACTATCATCTCTCTTTTACATTTAAGGAAATTGAATTTTTGAGAGGTTCTGCAAATAGCCATTAAGTATTAGAATTCAAGGTTTTAAATATACAGGGTTTCTTCATAAATGTAGTTTAAATGAGTTCATTCTCACAGCAGACAAACTAATGTCCAAGTGAAAAAAAAAATCTAAATGCTAAGGACACATTCTGAAACATGAAAATTCAGAAATTCTCTAGGTGGAGAAACCAAAGTGGGGATCAAGAATGAAGCATCCTGAAGATCAAGCGATCTCGTTATCTGGAGGGTGGCATGGGAGCTCAGGCACAGCTGTCTCACAGAACATTCCTGACTCTTTCGACTTACTAATGGGCTTGATCCTGACAACTCTGTACCTAATATCAGATAGCTCTCCTAGTTCCATTTGCATTTTGGGAACAAGGAGTCACTGCTGATAATCTAGTTATGACTAACTAAAGACATTCACCATTCAGGAACCATGTGCCTAATAACAGACAGGAACTCTTAGGACAGTATCAGCTCTTCATGGTTTTAGCAGCTTGGAGGCAATGGACCTTCATTCTCTACTCATATCAGCAAGATTTGAAAGTTCAAGAAACAATGATAATAACTTATGGTACGCATTTGTTTCAGATTTTAAGACCAGTACACATTTGTTTCAAATTTTAAGACCATTGGGAAGCAGTTTTCTGTTTGGCATTCCCAACAGAATCATGATAGTGTCATAACTGATATTGTTACTCCCAAGAATAGAATCTGGTAGGTTAAAGGATGTCAGGTGGAGCTTTGTTTCCCTAGCCACGTTTTCTGACTTTATGGTGTCTTTCATCAGGTACTATAGTGATTTATATATAGAATTATGCAACATAGTGTCTTATCAGGTGGGAATGCTTTTAAGGAAGGTTTGCATATTTTTAGGCTGCTTTGCTCACATACAATATAGCAATCAGTGAATATTTAGGCAAAAAATATATTAAATTAGTTACAAGTAAACTTTGGAATGTACATTTATTTTTCTTCATATTTGAGGAAGCAGTAGTAGCTTTGTTTGTGCTTGAAATAGTGATGCTCTTTGAATATATTTTTAATCTCAGTAATGCAGACCAAAGCCTACTGTATGCTGCTTCTTGCTAAAAGAGATTCATATGTTGACACTCATTACCAAATGTATGATAATCACACCATATATCAAAGAAATAGACTTAGAAGACAAAGATGACTGAGACACAATACCTCTCTTAAAATCGAAACCTAAAGCCTCCTATTCTAATTACGTAATTCTCACAGTTGGTCCTCATAATAGCTCCATGAATTAACTAGTGTTGTTTTCACTTTGCAGAATAAAGCATATTGATATGTAAACAATGTGTACATATTATTTTAATAAAACACTTTATAAAACCAGAAGGTTAGATAAAATCTCTCTGCCTTCAAACATTTCATTACCCATATCTTCTGTTTGTTAGGGTTCCCAGGTGGCTCAGTGGTAAAGAATCCACCTGCCAGTGCAGGAGACACGAGTTCAATCCATGGGTTGGGAAGATCTCCTGGAGAAGGAAACGGCAACCCACTCCAATATTCTTGCCTGGCAGATCCCATGGACGGAGGAGCCTGCTGGGTTACAGTCTGTGTACATGACTTAGTGTACATGTACATGACTCAGTGACTAAAGTGATGTAGTGACTAGTGTATATGCGCATGACTTAGTGACTAGTACACAACCTAGTGACTTGTACATGGACACGTACAAGTCCATGTACATGATTTAGTGACTAAAATCACCACTACCAGCACTGTCTGTTTCTTAAGCCACAATAGCTAACAGTAAGCTAACAAATGCTGAGAACCAAATGCATGACATAGATGTGTAGAACTTTTATTACTCAGCTCTTTAGTACTTAAGAACCCCTCTAAAATAGGATTAAAATGGAAAAGAGGGTGATACTATCCCAGGCAAAGTGCTAACCCACACACCCTTCTGAGAGAGATGGGAATACCAGACCACCTGACCTGCCTCTTGAGAAATCTGTATGCAGGTCAGGAAGCAACAGTTAGAACTGGACATGGAACAACAGGCTGGTTCCAAATAGGAAAAGGAATACGTCAAGGCTGTATATTGTCACCCTGCTTATTTAACTTATATGCAGAATACATCATGAGAAACACTGGACTGGAAGAACCGCAAGCTGGAATCAAGAATGCTGGGAGAAATATCAATAACTTCAGATATGCAGATGACACCACCCTTATGGCAGAAAGTGAAGAGGAACTAAAGAGCCTCTTGATGAAAGAAAAGAGGAGTGAAAAAGTTGGCTTAAAGCTCAACATTTGAAAAACGAAGATCATGGCATCCAGTCCCATCACTTCATGGGAAATAGACGGGGAAACAGTGGAAACAGTGTCAGACTTTATTTTTCTGGGCTCCAAAATCACTGCGGATGGTGACTGCAGCCACGAAATCAAAGATGCTTACTCCTTGGAAGAAAAGTTATGACCAACCTAGATAGCATATGCAAAAGCAGAGATATTACTATGCTGACTAAGGTCCATCTAGTCAAGGCTATGGTTTTTCCAGTGGTCATGTATGGATGCGAGAGTTGGACTGTGAAGAAGGCTGAGCACCAAAGAAATGATGCTTTTGAACTGTGGTGTTGGAGAAGACTCTTGAGAGTCCCTTGGACTGCAAGGAGATCCAACCAGTCCATTCTGAAGATCAGCCCTGGGATTTCTTTGGAAGGAATGATNTAAAGCTCAACATTTGAAAAACGAAGATCATGGCATCCAGTCCCATCACTTCATGGGAAATAGACGGGGAAACAGTGGAAACAGTGTCAGACTTTATTTTTCTGGGCTCCAAAATCACTGCGGATGGTGACTGCAGCCACGAAATCAAAGATGCTTACTCCTTGGAAGAAAAGTTATGACCAACCTAGATAGCATATGCAAAAGCAGAGATATTACTATGCTGACTAAGGTCCATCTAGTCAAGGCTATGGTTTTTCCAGTGGTCATGTATGGATGCGAGAGTTGGACTGTGAAGAAGGCTGAGCACCAAAGAAATGATGCTTTTGAACTGTGGTGTTGGAGAAGACTCTTGAGAGTCCCTTGGACTGCAAGGAGATCCAACCAGTCCATTCTGAAGATCAGCCCTGGGATTTCTTTGGAAGGAATGATGCTAAAACTGAAGCTCCAGTACTTTGGCCACCTCATGAGAAGAGCTGACTCATTGGAAAAGACCCTGATGGTGGGAGGGACTGGGGGCAGGAGGAGAAGGGGACGACCAGGATGAGATGGCTGGATGGCATCACTTACTCGATGGGCGTGAGTCTGAGTGAACTCTGGGAGTTGGTGATGGACAGGGAGGCCTGGCGTGCTGCGATTCATGGGGTCACAAAGAGTCAGACACGACTGAGCGACTGAACTGAAGTGAACTGAGAAAATGAAAAGCAAGTCATTTTAGAATGCACATCACATACTTGTCTAGAATTTAAAAGTGAAAAACTTGCTGAGTAGAATTTCATCTTGTGACTTCAGTAAAGACAGGCTTGCTGTACAAAGCATTCCTTCCCATGTGTTGACAATCGATTAAGAGAACATTTCTACATCACTCTCCCAGAATGAAGTCTGCAGCTCCTGAGGATGTGCTAAATGTGGTTTGACTGTTTGTTTTTCCTGTGTTACCTTGTGCAATAATAGACCGTGAAAAATCACCCTAAGATTGTTGAAGCAAAACCATTTTTCAAATTTGGTTTATAACCTGGAGAAGATGAACAATCAATGACACCATTTCACCTTGCAATATCATGGGACACAGGAAATGTAGTCCCTTGGAATCAGTTTTATAGTCAAGACATTAACCTCCATGGTCATTTGCCCAGCAGGAAGAGTAAACTGTTAAAAACACAGAATCAGCTGCTATTCACTTCTTTTTATGATTATAAGTGTAATAACAGCTCCCTCTTCAATTACATGACTGGACTTATTTTGCTGGTAAAGTACCAAAAAGGGTGTATATCAAAAGCAAATTTAGTTATTATCCCTTTGAAGAAATTCCCTGAAATAAAAGCAATAACTCATTCCTTCCCTAGTCGCTCAGATGGTAAGGAATCCACCTGCAATGCAAGAGACCCTGGTTTGATCCCTGCGTCAGGAATACCTGGAGAAGGAAATGGCTATCCACTCCAATATCCTTGCCTGGAGAATCCCATGTTCAGAGGAGCCTGGCAGGCTACAGTCCACACAGTCTCAAAGAGTTGGACATAACTGAGTGACAACATGTACAGGTTTTGATTAATATTAATTTTGACTAAAATATTATCTGGACCTAAAAACTTAGAAAAACTCAGGTTGTGTCTCCTTCATCTCTAACATGGAAAAGAGAGGGACAGAAACAACAATTCTCCCCTCTTCATTTGGAAATTCAGATATTCTTGCCCACGTGAGTTTGAGCAGACTTCTCTGGCCATGGGATTCTCTAGGCAAGAATACTGGAGTGAGTTGCCATGCCCTCCTCCAGGGGGTCTTCCTGACCCAGGGATCAAACATGGATCTCCTGCTTTGCAGGCAGATTCTTTATCACTGAGCCACCAGGGAAGCCCATATGTGTATAATTCTATGTAATTGTATTTTATGTCTGTGTGCTTAGTTGCTCAGTCATGTCCAGCTCTTTGTGACTGCATGGACTGTAGCCCACCAGGCTCCTCTGTCTGTGGGGATTCTCCAGGCAAGAATACCGGAGTGAGCTGCCATGCTCTCCTCCAGGGGATCTTCCCAATCCAGAAATCAAACCCAGATCTCCTGCATTGCAGACAGATTCTTTACCATCTGAGCCATCGGGAAAACCCATATCTTATGTCTAGGTCTTCCATAACCATAGCCACAATCCAGGTGAAGAACTGTTTCATCAGTGGTTAACTTTTCAACCTTAGAAAAAAATGAATCAGATATATGGGCCATCATTTTGCTTTTCTATATTTAAATATGTTTAATTTAATTACATCTGAGGTTTTTTAAATTTATTTTTAATTGGAAGATAATTGCTCTACAATGTTTTCTTGGTTTTTGCTATACATCAACATGAACCAGCTTAGGTATACATACGTACCCTCCCTCTTGAACTTCCCTCCCACCCCACCCCCATCACACCCCTCTAAATTGTCACAGAGCACCAGTTTAAGCTCCTTGTGTCATAGAACAGATTCCCACTGGCTGTCTATTTTACATATGTTAATATATATGTTTCCATGTTACTTTCTCAATTCACCCCACCCTCTCCTTCCCCCAGTGGGTCCACAAGTCTGTTTTCTATGTCTGGGTCTCCTTTGCTGACCTGCAAATAGGTTCATCAGTATCATCTTTCTAGATTCCATATATATGGGTTAATATATGATTTTTGGTTTTCTCTTTCTGATGAGCTTAACTCTGTATAATAGGTTCTAGGTTTATCCACTTCATTAGAACTAACTCAAATGTGTTCATTTTTATGGCTGAGTCACATTTCCTTGTATACATGCACCACAATTTCTTTACCCATTTATCTGTTGATGGATATCTAGGTTGCTTCCATGTCTTAGCTATGGTAAATTGTAATAATGCTGTAATGAACATTGGGGGTACATGTATCTTTTTAAGTTTTCTCAGGGTANGTACCCTCCCTCTTGAACTTCCCTCCCACCCCACCCCCATCACACCCCTCTAAATTGTCACAGAGCACCAGTTTAAGCTCCTTGTGTCATAGAACAGATTCCCACTGGCTGTCTATTTTACATATGTTAATATATATGTTTCCATGTTACTTTCTCAATTCACCCCACCCTCTCCTTCCCCCAGTGGGTCCACAAGTCTGTTTTCTATGTCTGGGTCTCCTTTGCTGACCTGCAAATAGGTTCATCAGTATCATCTTTCTAGATTCCATATATATGGGTTAATATATGATTTTTGGTTTTCTCTTTCTGATGAGCTTAACTCTGTATAATAGGTTCTAGGTTTATCCACTTCATTAGAACTAACTCAAATGTGTTCATTTTTATGGCTGAGTCACATTTCCTTGTATACATGCACCACAATTTCTTTACCCATTTATCTGTTGATGGATATCTAGGTTGCTTCCATGTCTTAGCTATGGTAAATTGTAATAATGCTGTAATGAACATTGGGGGTACATGTATCTTTTTAAGTTTTCTCAGGGTATATGGCCAATAGTGGGACTGTTGGGTCATATGTTAGTTTTATTCCTAGTTTTCAAAAGAATCTCCATACTTTTCTTCAGAGTGCTGTATTAATTTACATTCCCATCAACACTGCAAGAGGGTTTTTTTTTCTCAACACCCTCTTGAGCGTTTATTGTTTGTAGATTTGTTGATGATGGCCATTCTGACCCGAATGAGTTGATACCTCATTGAAGTCTTGATTCGCGTTTCTGTAATAATGAGCAATGTTGAACATCTTTTCATGTGTTTATTAACCATCTGTATGTCTTCTTTGGAGACATGTATGTTTAGATCTTCTACCCACCTTTTATTCGGGTTGTTCGTATTTTTTCTGGTATTGAGTTGCATGAGCTGTTTATATATTTTGAAGATTAATCTTTTGGGTCAATTTTTTCATTTACTATTATTTTCTCCCATTCTGAGTGCTGTCTTTTTACCTTGTTCATAGTTTCCTTTGCTGTGTAAAAGCTTTTATCTAGGTCCTACTTGTTTATTTTTTATTTTATTCCCATTACTTTAGAAGGTGGGTTATAAAGGATCTTGCTGTGATTTAATGTTAAAGAATGTTCTACCTATTTTTCCTCTAACAGTTTTTGGCTTCCTCTAACAGAGTTTCTGGTCTTACATTTGCATCTTTAATCCATTTTGAGTTTATCTTTGTGTCCAGTGTTAGGAATTGTTCTAATTTCAACCTTTTACACATAGTTGTCCAGTTTTCCCAGCACCATTTATTGAACAGACAAATCTGAGGTTTTTAAAGAAAAGTCAAGTTCACAGTGGACTTCCCCAGTGGCTCTGTGTTAAAGAATCTGCCTGCAATTCAGGGCACAATTCCCTAGGTCGGAAAGATCTCCTGGAGAAGGGTATGGCAACCCATTCCAATATTCTTGCCTAGAGAATCCCATGGACAGAGGAGCCTGGCAGGCAACAGTCCCTAGAGTCACAAAGGGTAGGACATGACTGAAGTGACTTAGCATGCACGTTAAAGTCACAGTAGTGGTATAGCAATTGAGGTGACATGAGGGATGGAGCAGAGAAGGAAGCAAGATCAAGTCAAAATATTGTACCAAATGTAATAATCTTTTCCTCCAGATTACAAGCAGATGCAGTGACCCTAGGAAAGCATACATAGATAAAATAGACCAGATCCTTCCATGATACAGTGTAATTTCTTTTTCTTTTTAGTTTCCACATTAAAGAAAGAGTGGTGCTCACACAGTTGCAGATCATGTATTACTGTTTTACAATGAACATTACTGATCCCACATTCTGTTGTCAGAAAAAATTTCCTAGACTTTGAAATAAGGGACATTGGAATGAATTACTCTGCAGCTTATCTGGTTCACCCTTCAGGGTATCTCTACTTGTCATTGCTTTTCTTCTCTTATATAATTCTATACATTGTAGAAAATTGATAATAATGCAGATGGTTCTTGTTCATTGAAATAAAAGTGATTTGTCTGCTGGAGTTCCATTGACTTTTCCCTCTTTGTACAGTGAATGCATCGCATCTCTCTTTGTAAGTTCATTTCATAGGCTCTGACAGCCTATGTAAGTGTGTTCTTTGAGTTCTCCTTTAAGACACTTGTGACTTCTTAACAGTGATCCCCTTATTCATTAATGAGTTAAATAAAATACTTAGTATGTTTTGTTTTATTTGCATGAAAATCATAACTTTTAAAAGATCATTCTTTTAAAAAAATTCTCTTAACACTATTATTTTATATTGTATAATATTTTAAAACATTTTCCTTCTGTTGTTCCCTTCCCAGTCCACAGAGAAAAAATTATACTATTACAGGAGGAATTAACAGTCCATCTTTCACATGCTACTATTAACCTAGTATTATTATCATATAATACTTGGATAGGTCAGTAATGGGCTTCCCAGGTGGCTCAGTGAATAAAGAATCCTCCTACAGTACAAGAGGTGAAGAGATGCGGATTCAGTCCCTGCGTGAGGGAGATCCCCTGGAGGAGTGCATGGCAACTCATTCCAGTACTATTGCCTGGGAAATCCCATGGACAGAGGAGCCTGACGGGTTGCAATCACTAGGGTCGTAAAGAGTCACACACGAATGAAGCAACTGGGCGCACATGCGCAGGTCAGTGATGCTGGAATCTAGGGATCACAAATCATCAAGGACCATCTCATCTAACATGTAAGAAAGATACTCAAAGAAGTTGTGATGTGTGTAAAATCAAAATCTTGCTAGTGGGAGAATCACAAATAGGACCTAACTCTTAACATATGGTTTTACTTTATTTTCCTTTTGATGACATCATTTTAAAAAAAGTGAAAAGTAAGAGATTTCAGAACTCTAATCTACCTATGTGGTGGTTTAGTCACTAAGTCTTGACCTACCCTTGTGACCCTATGAACAGTAGACTTCCAGGCTCCTCTGTCCATGGGATTCTCCAAGCAAGAATATTGCAGAGGGTTGCCAATCATCTCAACCCAGGAATCAAACCCAGGTCTCCTGCATTGCAGGAGATTCTTTACCAACTAAGTTATGAGGGAAGCCCCAAATCTACCTATAGTAATCCCATGTATAACCACAGTCTTATAAGTTGAAAATAGTGTTTATTTCATAGGAAAATGAATATTTTGTAAAATCGAGTATTCAAAAGACATACCAGAATATACACATTAATGATAATGTTGGTGCCAGTAAGTTAAATCTCCACAATCTTGCTTTTCTCTGTCATTTTCTACTTGCTGTATGGATCTACTTCATTGCAAAAAAATAAGCCTTAAAATAAAACATCAATAAGATTTAATAATTTTCAAATGATTTAATCAAATGGTAGAGTTAATGGACAAAGACGACTTTTCTCTAGGTAGATGCTGCTTGTCCTATTGTAGGGGATGTCTTAGAATAAGTAGTTGATCCAGGGAAAAGGTCACAGTCCAGTAAGAGACTGTTCATATTTGATGATAGAAGTTCATGTAGTCTTTTCAGAAAAAAAAAAAAAATGAGGTCATACCACAGCTTATTACCTTCTTTACCTCTTCCTCTGTTCCTCTGTTAATGGATAAATATGTGTATATATAACTGATTATGCTTCCTGAAACTAACAATAGAAACTAACACAACATCGTAAATCAACTATACTCCAATAAAAATTAACTTAAGAAAAACAAATAAAGGGAAAGTAGGTTGGGTGGTAAAAAGAGAGCCCACAACACACAGGGGTAAATATTGTGTCCCTAGACATAATATCATCAGCTTGGTAGGAACCATAAATGGCAGCAGTGCTTAAGTGGCATGCTTGTGACATTCAACACAGGGCATAATTGGAGATTAGAGTTATTTGCAAATCAGGGCCAGGGCTAGGGTGGGGCAAGTGGAGAGCTTGAAGTACAACATGGAAAGAGGCCATTGTTTGCCCAACCCTGAAGCGAGTGTACCCATAAGAATGAGACGCTTCTGTAAACCAGATTGATGGGATGGGAACAAACATAGCAAGACACTAGGAGATCAGAAGATCCCTAAGGGGACAGGAGGGGAATCCCCAGAGCAGCCACACGTAAGCCATGGTGAGAGCTAAGATTTCCTGCTGAGTAGCCATGCCAAGTATTTTAAGCTTGAACAGTAACTCACATTCTCTTGGAGTACAGTTCCTCTCAAATTATAGCCTGCATCCCTAAACTCTGCCCTGCTCATGTTAGCATTTTATTAGACTGCTAATTGCCACTGAACGAGTCCCCAGTCACATAAATAAGCACATTGATTTTGCAACCCAAGAAAAACATGAGCCTCCTCCCCCCACCAGTCACTTCTACATATTAAATGTGAAGGTTTATCACTGACATCTCGTTACCCCAGACCCAAAGTTCAGGTCTTTTTAAGCATCAGAGTTGCTTCTGTCTCTATTCCTGGACCAGTAGGGTTAGGCAATCACATTTTTAATTATTATGTAATCTCTTACTTCTCACTGCCCCCATTTAACATATCAATTAAAAAAAAATCTTGCAGGTTTCCTCCATAAACCTCACATTATATTCTCTCAAGCAATCGTGGCATTGCTTATGCAGTTGGCTCTTCCTGAAGATCTCTTCACATCCCCCCTTCCCACCAAGATAATGGAAGACAATCTCTCTCTCACGATATGTGAACTAACTCTTGGAAGGCAAAGGTCATAGTCTTCTGTAAGTTCTTTAGTGCATTTTTCATTGAAGAACTCTAGCACAAAAAGCTCAAAACATATTTAGTGAGCTGAATTCAGAACAAAGACCTGATATCAGTGTATCAAAGAGCATTAGAGGTGGGATAGCTGTGAATGAGAAGAGTGAACTGGAAAGGCATGTGCCCCATGTCACTCTGAGCTTTTTTGTAGCCACTGATAGATTGCAGTCTTATCCACTCTGTCACCATAATCCAAACAAGTCACCCACCCAGTGTTACCTGCACCTAGAGGGGAGATATCCATGGATATCTCTTTGCTGTATCTTGGGCTGTTCTGAGTTTTAAATAATTCTTTCTGCTCATCACTGCTCTGTGGGCTTGGTGATTTCCTTTGCTTGAGGTTAAGTTCAGTTCAGTCACTTAGTCATGTCCAACTCTTTGCAACCCCACGTACTGCAGCACACCAGGCTTCTCTGTCCATCACAAGTGCCTGGAGCTACTCAAACTCATGCCCATCAAGTCACTGATACCACCCAACCATCTCATCTTCTGTTGTCCCCTTCACCTCCCACCTTCAATCTTGCCCAGCATCAGGGTTTTTTCCAGTGAAACAGTTTTTCATATCAGGTGGCCAAAGTATTGGAGCTTCAGTTTCAGCATCACTTCTTCCAATGAATATTCAGGACTGATTTCCCTTAGGACTGACTGGTTGGATCTCCTTGCAGTCCAAGGGACGCTCAAGAGTCTTCTCCAACACCACAGTTCAAAAGCATCAATTCTTTGGCACTCAAGTTTCTTTATGGTCCAACTCTCATCATACATGACTACTGGTAAAACCATAGCCTTGATTAGATGGACCTTTGTTCACAAAGGAATGTCTCTGCTTTTTAACATGCTCTGTAGGTTGGTCATCAGAGAAGGCAATGGCAACCCACTCCAGCACTCTTGCCCGGAAAATCCCATGGACAGAGGAGCCTGGTGGGCTGCAGTCCATGGGGTCACAAAGAGCCGGGCACAACCGAGCAACTTCATTTTCACTTTTCACTTTCATGCATTGGAGAAGGAATGGAAACTCACTCCAGTGTTCTTGCCTGGAGAATTCCAGGGATGGGGGAGCCTGATGGGCTGCCGTCTATGGGGTCGCAAAGNAGTCCATGGGGTCACAAAGAGCCGGGCACAACCGAGCAACTTCATTTTCACTTTTCACTTTCATGCATTGGAGAAGGAATGGAAACTCACTCCAGTGTTCTTGCCTGGAGAATTCCAGGGATGGGGGAGCCTGATGGGCTGCCGTCTATGGGGTCGCAAAGAGTCGGACACAACTGAAGTGATTTAGCAGCAGCAGCAGGTTGGTCACAGCTTTTCTTCCAAGGAGCAAGTGTCTTTTAATTCCATGGCTTCAATCACCATCTGCAGTGATTTTGGAGACCAAAATAAACAAATAAATAAAGTCTTTCACTGTTTTCTTTGTCTCTCCATCTGTTTGTCATGAAGTGATGGGACCAGATGCCATGATCCTAGTTTTTTGAATGTTGAGTTTTAAGTGAACATTTACAGGCTCCTTTTCCACTTTCATCAAGAGGCTCTTTAGTTCTTCTTCATTTTCTTTCTTTTTTTATTCCCCCCTCCCACCTCCNTACCTGCTGGGTATTCCTCTGTCTCTTCATCTTGGTTATATTGCTGTGTTTGGCATGGCCTTTCTGTATTCTGGGAATTTATGAAGTTCTCTTTATTATGGAGTTTCCTCGCTGTGGGTGGGGTTGTATCAGTGGCTTGTCAAGGTTTCTTGGTTAGAAAAGCTTGTGTCGGCGTTCTGGTGGGTGAAGCTGGATTTCTTCTCTCTGGAGTGCCATGAAATGTCCAGTAATAAGTTATGAGATGTCAGTGGTCTTGGAGTAACTTTGAGCTGCCTGTATATTGAAGCTCAGGGGTGTATTCCTGTGTTGCTGGAGAATTTGCGTGGCATGTCTTGCTCTGANGTGTCGGCGTTCTGGTGGGTGAAGCTGGATTTCTTCTCTCTGGAGTGCCATGAAATGTCCAGTAATAAGTTATGAGATGTCAGTGGTCTTGGAGTAACTTTGAGCTGCCTGTATATTGAAGCTCAGGGGTGTATTCCTGTGTTGCTGGAGAATTTGCGTGGCATGTCTTGCTCTGAAACTTGTTGGCCTTTGGGTGGTGCTTGGTTTCAGTGTAGGTATGGAGGCATTTGATGAGCTCCTATCGATTAATGTTCCTTGGATTCAGGAATTCTTTGATGTTCTCGGGATTTGGACTTAAGCCTCCCGCTTCTGGTTTTCAGTTTTATTTTTGCAGTAGCCTCAAGACTTCTCCCTCTATACAGCACTGATGATAAAATATCTAGGTTAAAGATGAAAAGTTTCTCCACACTGAGGGACACCCAGAGAGGTTCACTGAGTTACATGGAAAAGAGAAGAGGGAGGGGGTAGTTAGAGGTGACTGGAATGAGATGAGGTGAGATCAAAAGAGGAGAGAGCAAGCTAGCCAGTAATCACTTCCTTATGTGTTCTCCACAGTCTGGACCGCTCAGAGATTTTCACGGAGTTATACAGGGAAGAGGAGAGGGAGGAAGTAGACACAGGTGGCCAGAAGGATAAAAGAGGGAAATGAAAAGGAGAGAGACAGATCCAGCCAGTAACCAGTTCCCTAAGTGTTCTCCATCTGCAGGAACACACAGAGATTCACAGAGTTAGGTAGAGAAGAGAAGGGGGAGGGAGGAGACAGAGACAACCTGGTGGAGAAAAAGGAGAGTCCAAAAGAGGAGAGAGTGGTCAAGCCAGTAATCTCTCTCTCAGGTAAAATTGAGTACTGAGGATTGGGTTTTTAAATGTAAAAAATTGACAACAAATACCAAAAAGCAAAGATTAAAAATCTAGAGTAGAGGTTGGATTTTTCAAAAATCCAATATTAAAGAAAATAAGAAGAAAACAAAACAAAACAAAATCACAAGAATTATTAAAACAACAACCACAAAAAATATATATACAGCGTTTGCTTTAAAAACAGGGTTTTCCTTTTTTTTGAAAAGTAATAGTAGGTTATAAAAATAAAAATTAAAGGAGAAATAGAGGACTTACCTTTTTTAAAAAG
This sequence comes from Neotragus moschatus, assembly GCA_006410615.1. Lineage (NCBI taxonomy): Eukaryota > Metazoa > Chordata > Mammalia > Artiodactyla > Bovidae > Neotragus > Neotragus moschatus. The sequence goes on along the minus strand of SJYA01000045.1, from coordinate 159,982 downwards.
TTAAAAAAAAAAAGAGAGAAGAAGAAAAAACAATGAAACAACATCAACAAGAACAAAAGAGAGAATGGTCGTAAAAATAGTAAAGATATATCTGGGACTTTCTCTGGTGTTGTGGGCAGTGTGGGGTCACTTCCAAGGCAGTTCCCTCTGTTTAGCTTCTTCTGTTTGCTGGTCTCTTCAGTGTCTGATTTCTGCCCTGACACAAGGGGGGCGGTGGTGGACACTTTTTTTTAGGCTCACTTATTCAGTCGTGCTGTGTGGAAGGAGGTATGCTGCAAACAAATAACACTGGCGTGTGCTTGCAGTACCTCAGCCATGCTGGGCCTGCCCGTGCTCATGACACACACCACTCAGGCTCTACGTTGCTCCACTGGGAACTGTCTGAGGCCGGCCCTAGGCTGCATGCACCTCTCCAGTCTGAGCTGCTCAGGCTCAGCTCTCAGGTAGCCCTCAGAGGCACAGATTTGGTTGGGCCTGCGTTTTGTGTCCTTCCCAAGTCCGAGTAGCTCAGGTGTTTGGTGAGCACAGTCACTGAGACTTATTGCCTTTCCTGTCCCTGCTGCTCAATTTTCTGGGTGTACCGCTGGCTCCCCTTCTCAGGGAGATGGTGACTGTCCAGAACCCCAAGAAGACTTAGCAAAGAAGCCTGCTTGCAGTTTGGTAGGTAATGTCTCTCCTGGGCTGTGACTGCCTCCTTCCAGCCCTATGGCTCTGGCTGCCTGTCACCAGAGGGGGATGGTCTGCAGCCGGCTATTTCTGTTCCATCCTTTGTTCTGTGCATGGTCCTGGCGGTGTCTTATGTTAGAGCTTTTCACGTGGTAGCTATCCCACAGTCTGGTATGCTAGCCCAAGTTAGTTCGCTCTGGTTACACTCGGAGCATTCTGGCCTGATTCTTAAAAAGCACTGCAGCCCACGCCTCCCTGCCCAGCCCCCACTTGCTAGTGGCGGATGCAGGCGTCTGTGCTGCTTCTCCACTGGGGGAGTTACTGTTGGGCTCGTAATCTGTTGGCTTTAATTATTTATTTATTTTTCTTCCCTGTTATGTTGCCCTCTGTGCTTCCAAGGCTTGTCACAGACTCAGCAGCAAGAGTGTTTCCTGGTGTTTGTAAACTTTTCTGTTTTTAAGACTCCCTTCCCAGGATGGAGCTCCCTCCCTACTTCCTTTGTCTCTTTTTTCATCTTTTATATTTTTCCTTACCTGTTTTTGAAGACAATGATCCTCTTTTCTGGGTGCCTGATGTCCTCTGTCAGCATTCAGAAGTTGTTTGTGGAATTTACTCAGTATTGAAATGTTCTTTTGATGAATTTGTGAGGAAGAAAGTGATCTCCCCATCCTATTCCTCTGCCATCTTAGGATGACGTCCTTCTTCTTCACTTTCTGCCATAAGGGTGGTGTCATCTGAAGATCTGATGTTACTGGAGGTTATTGATATTTCTCTTGGCAATCTTGACTCCAGCTTGTGCTTCATACAGCCTGACATTTCGAATGATGTACTCTGCATATAAGTTAAATAAGCAAGGTGATAATATACAGCCTTGATGTACTCCTTTCCCTATTTGGAACCAGTCTGTTATTCCATGTCTGGTTCTAACTGTTGCTTCCTGGCCTGCATACAGATTTCTCAGGAGGCAGGTCAGGTGGTCTGGTATTCCCATCTCTTCAAGAATTTTCCACAGTTTGTTGTGATACACACAGTGAAGGGCTTTGACATAGTCAATAAAGCAGAAATAGATGGTTTTCTGGAATTATCTTGCTTTTTCTATGATCCAGTTGATGTTGGCAATTTGATCTCTGGTTCCTCTGGCTTTTAAAAATCCAGCTTGAACATCTGGAAGTTCACGGTTCAGATACTGCTGAAGCTTGTCTTGGAGAATTTTGAGCATTACTTTACTAGCCTGTGAGGTGAGTGCAACTATGTGGTAGTTTGAACATTCTTTTACATTGCCTTTCTTTGGGATTGGAATGAAAACTGACCTTTTCCAGTCCTGTGGCCACTGCTGAGTTTTCAAATTTGCTGGCATATTGACTTCAGCACTTTAACATATTTTAGGATGTGAAATAGCTCAAGAGGAATTCCATCACCTCCACCAGATTTGTTTGTAGTGACTCTTCCTAAGGCCCACTTGACTTTGCATTCCAGGCCGTCTGGGTCTAGGTGAGTGATCACATCATTGAGATTATCTGGGTCATGAAGTTCTCTTTTTTATAATTCTTCTGTATATTCTTGCCACCTCTTCTTAATATCTTCTGCTTCTTTTAGGTCCATACCGTTTGTGTCTTTTATTGCACCCATCTTTGCATGAAATGGCCCCTTGGTATCTCTAATTTTCTTGAACAGACCTCTAGTCTTTCCTGTTCTATTGTTTTCCTCTATTTCTCTACACTGATCACTGAGGAAGACTTTCTTATCTCTCTGTGCTATTCTTTGGAACTCTGCACTTAATGGGTATGTCTTTCCTTTACTTCTTTGCCTTTAGCTGCTCTCCTTTTCTCAGCTATTTGTAAGACCTCCTCAGACAACCATTTTGCCTTTTTGCATTTTTTTTCTTGGGGATGGTCTTGATCACAGCCTTCTGTACAAGGTCACGAACCTCCATCTATAGTTCTTCAAGAACTCTATTAGATGTAATTTCTTGATCTGTTTGTCACTATAAACGTAAGAGATTTGATTTAGGTCATACCTGAATGGTCTAGTGATTTTCCCTACTTTCTTCAATTTGTGTCTGAATTTGACAATAAGAAGTTCATTATCTGAGCCTCAGTCAGATCCTGGACTTGTTTTTGCTGACTCTATAGAGCTTGTCCAACTTTGGCTGCAAAGAATGTAATCAATCTGGTTTCAGTATTGACCATCTGGTGATGTCCATGCGTAGAGTCTTCTCTTGTGTTGTTGGAAGAGGAATTCTGCTATTACCAGTGCATTCTCTTGGCAAAACTCTGTTAGCCTTTGACCTGCTTTATTTTGTACTCCAAGGCCAAATTTGCCTGTTACTCCAGGTATCTCATCACTTCTTACTTTTGCAGTCCCCTATGATGTAAAGGACACTTTTGGGGTTGTGTTAGTTCTAGAAGGTCTTGTAGGTCTTCACAGAACAGTTCAACTTCAGCTTCTTCTGCATTACTGGTTGGGGCATATATTTTGATTACTGTGATATTAAATGTCTTGCCTTGGTAATGGACAGAGATCATTCTGCCATGTTTGAGATTCCACCCAAGTACTGCATTTTTGGACAGTTTTGTTGACTATGAGGGCTACTCCTTTTCTTCTAAGGAATTCTTGTCCACATTAGTAGATATAATGGTCATCTGAGTTAAATTCTCCCATTCCAGTCCGTTTTAGTTCACTGATTCCTAAAATGTCAACATTCACTCTTGCCATCTCCTGTTTGACCACTTCCAATTTACATTGATTCATGGACCTAACATTCCAGATTCCTATGCAGTATTATTCTTTATAGCATCGGACCTGACTTTCATCACCTGTCAAATCCACAACTGGCCATTGTTCGCTTTGGCTCTTTCTTTTCATTCTTTCTGGAGTTTTTCCTCCACTCTCTAGTAGCATATTTGGCACCTGTCAACATGGGAGTTCATCTTTCAGTATCCTATCTTTTCACCTTTTCATACTCTTTATGTGCTTCTCATGATTGAGGTTAGAAACTTCTAGTTCAATTAGATTTGTTGAATGTGTTTCTAAGGCCTTCTCATGAGCCACATGACTTTTCCCTTTGAATTTTTTCCCCAGTGGTGTCTTTAGTCCACATGTTACTCATTCCACATTATTTGAAGAAGAATTATTTCTCAATGCCAGTGCCAAAACTTCAGACTCACAGTATATTTTTGTCTTACTAATAAAAAATTTAAATTCTTGTTTATACAAAAGTCAATGAGTAACTCTGCACCTAGATGACACATTACTATTAATTATAACTCTTTGGATGTGAGTAACAGAAATCTCATTTTATTTTAATTAGTTTAAACCAAAAGAAGACTTTATTGGCCAATATAATCAAAGTGCATAAAAGACAAGTAAATCTGGCTTAAAGGATGCTAGGAACAGAGGCTCCTGAATCAGCAGAAACTTTTGTGTCCCACTTCTCTGTGTGTTTTTTCTTTTTTTTTTTTTTTAAATTTTCTGTCTCTTGAGAAGATTTCCCTGAACAGATGACATGGTTCCTGAATTCCTTTGGTTAGCCATGATTATTTCCAGTATGGGAGAAAAGAGGCCCTCTTTTCCCAGATTCACTTAGAAAAAGTCCAAGGAAGAAGGAAGACAAATTAATAAACACTCATAGCACATGATTGGAGCAAATGGTAATGATAGTTATTTTCCCATTCATGAAGAGTTATTACTAAATGTGTAATGTGTACTGAATTATGACCCTACATTTAGCTCTGAAACAAACAACATCCTCAAATTAAAATAAACCAAAATGTGCCCTTTCTCAGATCTGAGTAGACCTCCCTCCCTCTCTCTTTCACACAAACACACCTAATAATCCATTCCCCGTATATTTAAAGACAACCATAATGGTAACCAACTCCAGTAATCTTGCCTGGAGAACCCCATGAACAGAGGAGCCTGGGGGGCTACAGTCCATGGGGTCGCAAAGAGTCAGACACGACTGAAGCAACTTAGCACTCACACACATAATGTCCTTCAACCCATGGTACTTTATCTTTTCTTTTTTTCAAACCAATGCATCAGATTTAAACAAATATTTGATATAATATATTTTATAAATATTTCATCACCATAAGTGACATCTTCTGGACAAACTCTAAACCAGTTCTGATTTGAAAATGTAAAATCAAAATCAAATATGGATGTCAGCACAAGATTTCCTCTTTGAAAGCACAATGAGAATATTGACTCCACTATGAGCAAACTCTCAATTTAAGAAAAAAAAAAGCTCTACCAGATTTGATGGTGGAAGACATGCATACTTATTAGCCCTTAGGCAGTGGAATACACAAAGAATTTCCCATATAGCAGGCCTGATACTATTTCCTGGGGAAATACAAATCCATTTCTAGGGAAAAGACTTTGAGGGTCTAGAGCCCCAAAGATAGATTATAAATCAAACTTAAAACCAAAAGAGAACAACGAAAACATCAGATTCAAGAGTGAATGAGTTTATTAGGTGAAGCAAAGCTGGATTTCCATGCATTTTGTAAGAAAAGTTTACGTAATTCTGAATCAATTGTTTCAACAAAATTACAGACTTGAACTCAATATTTTGGTTATTTATTTTACTGAAAGGATTAGCCAGTCAGTCAGTCAGTGTTTTACCCTAGAGAAACGATGAGATGCTGATGGTGAAAAGGGTTAGCTAACACTTCTGAAAGAAGCTATGATAGCTGTAAGTAGAGACTGAAACATTTTGCTCAGAAGTTCTGGAAATTCAACAAGTTGATCTATGGAAGTTTGATCTACAGATTGGGCTATAGAAAGAAGACTAGCAGCTCCTAGAAGCAAAGTAGGCTGGGTGGTAGAACCTGGATTCACACCTCAGGGAAGGGAAGCCATGAATTCCATAACCCAACAGTCTAAAGACTCTGGATCCACAGCCCACTCTAGAATCCACAGCCCAGAGAGCAGCAGCTTCTAGATCTGTAACCCAGGGAGCAGCCTCTAATAGACCCACGTCCAGGATAAGCAGAATAAGTTATCTGGAAGGGACTCCAGAGCGTGGGGGTCCTTGGGCAGTGGCAGGACATCTGACAGGGCTTGAACACCACACAGGTGGGCCGGCAGATGCTGGGAGAACAGAGGTCAGTCTTATAGACCAGGTTGCTGGGGAAGGAGGAGCCACAAGAGGAGCCTGGGTAGCACAGGTGGACCCCAAGGGAGTGGGAGGAAAAGTTTCCAGAACAGCATTTGTAGGACATGTTGACAAGAGATAAGAGATCAGCTGAGTTACACGGAGGACACTCTCTGAGCTTCAATGTCATGACCTGGACTTTGAGTGTGTATATATATTCTTAAACCTGGATGCATCACTGTGAAGAAAGATGGTTCCTCCTCCTTGCTTACCATTTCATACAGGCATACCTCCCTAAGTTATTGCTTAAATGTATCACGTCTTCACATACTTAATTATGCTTTAATCACACTGATAGAAAGAAATTACTGTTTCTTTCCCCTGGAAATTGATATGACTTGACTTCCAAAATTATCAGTCATCACATCTACAAATAGCCCCTCCCACTTCTTATCCACGTGTTCAGTTATGTCTTGTTCCTACCAGGTAATCTTACATACATTTTCCTTCACTTCCAGTAGGTTGTTGTTCAAAATCGTTTCATGTCTTCTTCAAAAACATATGATAAGGATTTCCCCAAATACTAACTATATTCAATGGTCTTACCAATCTATCAGGTGGAACTTTTTTCTATTTCTAATTAATATAATTTTTGAAGAATATGAAAAATAATATTTACATACACATATATGCATAACGAATCACTTTTTCTGTACACTTGAAATTAGCAGAACACTTTATGCTTCAGTAAAAATCCATGTAATTCTTGATATCCATTAATTTAGCTGAATTAAACCAATTCATTGGCAATATTTTCATCCTACCTTTTCTGTGATACCCTTGACTTTCTCACATCTGTGTTCATGATCAGAATTAAGGGATAGAGACAGCTATTCTTGGTGTTCAGGCCAATAAACTGCTTTAAAAAGAATGGAAGCTTAAAACATTTCCTTAGATGATATTCTTTTAAGAAACAATAAATATAACTCTTTGAGAGAGACTATGAATAAAGTATGTGCTAGACTTGAACATCTCCATGTACTATCTGATACATCTGTCTTGTAGTAAAGTTCCAGGGAAAGTTAACATTTCCTACAACAACTAACTTGAAGTATTAGAGCTACATGAGTCTTTACCATCCTCTGGTCAATCTACACATAAAAAAACATTATCCTAGAGAGGTTTACTAACTTTCCTTTAATAACTCAGTGCCTGAAAAAAATTGAAGTTTAGACTTTGATCTCCGTATACTGAGTCAAGATTCAAACACTGCAAAGATAAAAGCAAATTCAACTTTAACCTGTCTCATAAATGAATCTAGTAAGCTTACTTACATTAATATATAAATGCCTGATAAAGCCTTATTTACTTCTCCTAAGAATATTTGCATTGAATAGTGTCCAAGAGAGAATTCCATGCATTCCTTGTCTTTATACATTTAAAGTATATTTTACTTTCTAAGCTAAGAAAAAGAAAAAAATCCTGTGCAATCTACACTTAGATTAATGGGTAAAAAGGAAAGAAAAAGAAGAAGAAAAAGGACTTTTTAAAATCTGGCATGTTCCCATTTGTCTTCTTTTGAATCTAACATTTTATTTGATTGAACTAAGGGAAATAGCATTCACAGCTGTCATTGAAAAGAAAGCTCCCTAACTACCTGAAAATTAAGTTGCTTTATTCCAAAGCATGCTGCTTCAGAGCACTTAGTTACTTTGTTTTATGATTATCTCTCCCATGCAGAATCCAAAGCATGGCATGCATCACATGAAGTGCCCTTGTGCAATACTTAAACCATCACTCTGATTCACAGAAGTAAAATAAGCTATGCTTTATGAATGGATACCTATTAAATTTGTTGAAGATGTATGTGTCCCTCTCAACACATGGGATTCTTTATTGTGTCAGCCTTTAACTTCTTTGGGATGGATAATGTTTACCTATTTCTATTAATAGTTGGTTTCTACTTAAAAAAAAAAAAGAGAGAGATGTTCTAATATGCATATGTTCTTGCTTTTCCAGGCCAGCTCTCTGTGTTTGGGAATTAAAATGAAAATGACTCAGGAATAAGTCAACTCTAATTAACATCCCCTCAACCCATTCCTAATAGGTTAACACTTTTCATTAGAGTTATTTGTGTACACTGTACAAGTGCTAATTATTAACTCATAAATGCTAATAAAGGTGTCCCTCTGAAAGTAGGAAAAGGCAAAACAAACTAGAGTAGCTTTAATAGTTCAGAAGTACATCCTGGATCTAATAAAATACTCTATGTGCTTTGTGCACACAGGTAAATGTTTAAGAGAAGAAAAAAATCACTCTCTGGATAAATCAGAGGGAAAATGCAATATTGGAAAACTTTTTTATGAGAAATAGAGAAATACCAACATTACACAGAATAGAAAACATTTGAGAGTACCCGCTAGTCATAAGTAGCTTATGATCTGAATGACTTAAATAGCAATGGTTTTTCTAAGTACCAAAAATGATAGTCTCTTTTACAATGTGTTTTCAAACATTTTTGAATATCTTGCCTCTACTAGGGAGTAGTAGAAAGAGTGGAAATCCATCTGCTCCATCCTATACGTTTTTCCCTTCCTGTTCACTTTTTCTCTGCATCCTCAAAATTGCCTTTTCTAGAACTAAAGGATCTTTGTATTGCCCCTTCCCCAAAGGCTCTTCTTAACAACTAAGATGTTTTTAAATTTTTTATAAAGATTTTTTTTGTTTCCAATTTGTATTCATCTTATTTCTTTTTTTTCTTTTTTTTTGAGAGAGAAATAAAGTTTATTAGAGTGGGAGATGCTGTTAGAACAGCAAACCAGCTCAAGGGAGAACTGATGTTGAACAGGGGTCCTTATTCCACTTTTTTTTTTTAAATTTTTATTTTTTTAAACTATTTTTTTTTTTTTNAGAGTTGACTCATTGGAAAAGACTCTGATGCCGGGAGGGATTGGGGGCAGGAGGAGAAGGGGATGACAGAGGATGAGACAGCTGGATGGCATCACTGACTCGATGGGCGTGAGTCTGAGTGAACTCTGAGAGTTGGTGATGGACAGGGAGGCCTGGCGTGCTGCGATTCGTGGGATTGCAAAGAGTCGGACATGACTGAGCGACTGAACTGAACTGATTAGTGGCTCAGATGGTAAACCATCTGCCTATGATGCTGGAGACCTGGGTTTAATCCCTTGGTCGGGAAGACCCCTTGGAGAAGGAAATGGCAATCCACTCCAGTATTCTTGCCTGGAAAATCTCATGGATGAAGGAACCTGGTAGGCAGTCCATGGGGTCCCAAAGAATTGGACACAACTGAGTTACTTCACTTTCACTTTCTTTCACTTAAAGTTGTAAACTATATTTGCCATTTCCTGTAGGGTGTGAATTTTCAGTCACCATACTTTTGATTATTAACATTTTAACTATGATATCACTGAAATAATTATGCTTAAGTCCTGCAAGCTGTGGGAAAGCCCTGGAGAGTTCTTTGAAACTAGAAATATACAGGAAAGCATTTTTGGTTCTTAAATTAAAAGGCAGGTAAAATAGATTTGATAGTCTAATTAACTTTTTAACAAAATGCAGAATCTCAATTTTCTCTCTTAATGAAATAACACACGAATAATGACTTTCTAGGAGGTAGTCCATGGGGTCGTGAGTGAATAATACTTAATAAGCATTTTATAGAGGTCAGACACTGTTATAAGCTATTCACCTGGTGAATAAGAAATCTTATTTAGCACAGAGATGAACAGAGACTATACACCATCACAGCTTTATCTGAATCTACACTCTTAACTGTAAGGGAGGTGGGGAGGGTCAAGAGTAAAAGTTTTGAGGCAAGTTAAAAAGTGAAGAAATATTAGAAGGACATAGTCAGAAATATAAGAATAATTTGCTGATGGCTCCGATGGTAAAGAATCTGTCTGTAATACAGTAGACCCTGAATTCGGTCTCCTGGGTCAGAAAGATCCTCTGGAGAAGGAAAACAGCAACCCACTCCAGTGTTCTTGCCTGAAGAATTCCATGGACAGAGGAGCCTGGAGCCCTACAGTCCATGGGGTTGCAAAGAGCCAGACACTACTGAGTGACTAACACTTTCACTTTTAGGTTTGGGGAATGCTCAGGGTCTATTTTGGGTTCCTGTTATCCATTCTGTTGAAAATAAATTTTAATTACACTGTAGTTTGCGTATGATTGAACCAAACCAGAAAAACCACCACCTAAGATTTGCTACAACTTCATGCCACATTAGGCTTCAATGACACCAACAATGTTCTATATTCCTTAAAAGAAAAAATAAAATCTTCCATCTGATTTTCTAATCTTTTACAGATTATCGACTCTTTCCTGAATATATTCCTTTTCTTGTGATTCAAATAAACTCCATAGAGTTGAACTTCAGAACCACCTCAAATAATGGTACTCATGAAATCCTTCTAGCTTTTTTTCTGACAAGATCTCCTTAGTTCAAATATATTCATCAGCTTCACACGCTTTTTGGTGTTGAACCTGAAAATTATTTTAATTTCTAATTTATATGACATAGATTATGAGCATGCAAAAGTTATAAAAGAGACAATTTCAGGACTACTAATAATCAGAAGCAAGCTCACAGAGGAGAAAGCATAGAAACAAACACTAAGATGGTGAAAAAAATTAATCCAAAAAGTATTTCTGGGTAAAAAGAGATTAAAAAAAAAAGATATGAATTAGCATAGATATTAGATGGCAAGGAAAGAAAGTAGATTCAAAGTGTAATAAACAAAAAATTCAACAAAAACATAAACCACTTGCCAGCAATTTTACATTTACAAAGTAATTTAATTCTCTAAGAAATATATGCTATTATTACTCATATTTTCCAGGTATAGAAGCAGATACAAACAAAATTTAGCAAATGATATAAAGTATAAGTTTGCATCTTATAAGTAAAAGAATTAAACTTTAAATTCAGGTTTATTTTATTCCAAATTCTATTCTTTGCACTTATCATTAATTTACTCATTCACTCTATTCATTTCCTTTCATGAGTTTCTTACTCTGAATAAGTATTTCATAAGCTTTGAGAAAGCTTTGATATATAGATACATAAACAATAGAGCAAGTGAGTAAAGTCTGAACTCACTCATTTGTTCTGTTTACTCATTCTCCAGGCAAGATTACTGGTAGCCATTCCCTTCTCCAGAAGATCTTTCCAATCCAGGGATGGAACCCAGGTCTCCTGCAGTGCAAGCAGGTTCTTTACTTTATGAGTCACCAGGAAAGCCCCAAATCTGAATTATTAGTACCAAATATATCCTCACATTCTCCCAAACTCTGACTCTATTAGGAGCCTGAAATATATATCTGGATGACAGGTTGAATTTGGATTCTGCTTCTTTGAGATAACACTAAGGTCTCAAGTGGAACAGCAAGTGCAAAAGAAAGATCTTTCCTCAGCATATTCCTTATATTCTCCTCATTGCTTTACCTCACCAGGGATGAAGAAAAGCTAATTATTTTGGGGACTTGTAAAAAATATCTTGCTGCAGGCTCCAAGTTTGTATAAAGACCAAGAGAGTAAAACAGAGAGAAAAGACAGATAATTAAAATCCAACTATAACAATGATTTCAATATCTGGGGCACCTGGCTTGTGAATTCTCTAGAAACTCTAGGCCTTGTAGCTACAGGGTATTCCTTAGAGGAAGCAGGATCACTGTGTGTTAAAGCCAAATAAAACTAAGGACACACAGAAACCACTTAAATATCTAAGTAGAAGCCTAATCCTCACTTTTATGCTAATTTAAGCAAATTACCATAAAGGGGGTTGGAATTTTGCTATTCTTTTATCACATCTTAGAAAGAGACGATTCAGAAAGTGGGTAAAATAAATTGNAAAGCCAAATAAAACTAAGGACACACAGAAACCACTTAAATATCTAAGTAGAAGCCTAATCCTCACTTTTATGCTAATTTAAGCAAATTACCATAAAGGGGGTTGGAATTTTGCTATTCTTTTATCACATCTTAGAAAGAGACGATTCAGAAAGTGGGTAAAATAAATTGTGTTCTGAGAAAGGGAGAGGAAGAAATGGGAGATAGAGGTAGGAGGGAAAACTGTGTGGTGGGGGGGGGAGAGAGAGAGAATATTTCATAAGAATTAATTTGCAGATTTCTAGTTGCTTCGCTTGGATTACTGGTGAATTAAAAAGTTCTGGTTAGTGATAAAAGGTGGATTTTGAGGGTCTAATAGCTTGGAAATTGATAAGCAGCTCCTGAGCTAGCAGAACTGAAATTTTCTTAGTCATAAAGTTTTAAGAAATTAATTCTTCAAGATCTTGGAAATGTGTCATGCGGACTTGTAGACCTCTGAACACACACTCAGCAGTGGCCACGGGACTGGAAAAGGTCAGTTTTCATTCCAATCCATAAGAAAGACAATGTTAAAGAATGCTCAAACTACTGCACAATTGCACTCATCTCACACGCTAGTAAAGTAATGCTCAAAATTCTCCAAACCAGGCGTCAGCAGTACGTGAACTGTGAAACTCCAGATGCTCAAGCTGGATTTAGAAAAGGCAAAGGAGCCAGAAATCAAATTGCCAACATTCGCTGGATCATCAAAAAGAAAGAGAATTCCATTAAAACATCTACTTCTGCTTTATTGACTATGCCAAAGCTTTTGATTGTGTGAATCACAACAAACCGGAAAATTCTGAAAGAGGTAGGAATACCAGACCACTTGACCTACCTCTCAAGAAATCTGTATGCAGGCCAGGAAGCAGCAGTTAGAACTGGACATGGAACAACAGACTGGTTCCAAATCAGGAAAGGGATACATCAAGGTTGTATATTGTAACCCTGCTTATTTAACTTATATGCAGAGTTCAGTTCAGTTCAGTCGCTGAGTCGTGTCTGACTCTTTGTGACCCCATGGACCCCAGGGATGCCAGGCCTCCCTTTCCATCAGAGTATGTATGCAGAGGACATCATGAGAAATGCTAGGCTGGATGAAGCACAAGGGGGAATCAAGATTGCTGGGAGAAATATCAATAACCTTAGATATGCAGATGACATCGCCCTTATGGCAGAAGCAAAGAAGAACTAAGGAGCCTCTTGATGGAAGTGAAAGAGGAGAGTTAAAAAGCTGGCTTAAAACTCAACATTCAGAAAACTAAGATCATGGCATCTGGTCCCATCACTTTCTGGCAAATAGATGGGGAAACAATGGAAACAGTGGTACTTTGTTTTTTGGGGCTCTAAAATAACTGCAAATGGTGACTACAGCCATGAAATTAAAAGACACTTTCTCCTTGGAAGAAAAGTTATGACCAATCTAGACAGCATATTAAAAAGCAGAGACATTACTTTGCAAATAAACAAACGTCTAGTCAAGGCTGTGGTTTTTCCAGTAGTTATGTATGGATGTGAGAGTTGGACTGTAAAGAAGGCTGAGCACTGAAAAATTGATACTTTAAAGCAGTTAGAGAAGACTCTTGAGAGTCTCTTGGACTGCAAGGAGATCCAACCAGTCCATCCTAAAGGAAGTCAGTCCTGTATAGTCATTGGAAGGACTGATGTTGAAGCTGAAACTCCAATATTTTGGCCACCTGATTTGAAGAGCTGACTCATTTGAAAAGACCCTGATACTGAGAAAGATTGAAGGCAGGAGAAGGTGACAACAGAGGATGAGGTGGTTGGATGTTATCACCGACTTAATGGACATGAGTTTAAATAAAGTCTGGGAGTTGGTGATGGACAGGGAGGCCTGGCGTCCATGGGGTCGCAGAGTTGGACATGATAGTATGGCTGAACTGAACTGAACACACACTGGTTGGGAATAAGGTGAACTGGCCTCTCCTGGAGAAAGTGTAGGAATGTCAAAGAAGCCCTGTCCATCCCTAGAAGTGACAAAAGTCCCATATCCACAGCTCAGAGACTATAAACCACAAAGTCTATAGCCGCAAGCTTACAGTCTCATCTTCTGGATAGACCAATGAGGAAACGTGTTCATAAGTGGGCACAGGGTAACTGGAAGGCTCCCTGTGGACAGAAGAAGCTTGGTAGACACTGGGCTTAGATAGTTTACTATAGTCTCTCACTTCTGGGAATGTGGGACCCCCTCCTTTGATAGTAATTCTCTCCCTATAACTTGATTCACATCTGTAAAGACCCTGTCTTCCAACAAGGTCCTATTATGATGTATCAGAATTTATGACTTCATACTATGAATTTTGGAGGGACAGGACACAATTCAACCCATAACAAGAGACAAGCAGTCATTAAAAATAGAAAAAGAGGCACTTTACAAAGTTGATCAGATATAGTTTCAACTTTATTGGGGTTTAATGAGAAGTTAGAGTGAATTTCCCCCAAAGAACTTTGTAAAGCTTTACTCCTGGGTACATATGAAGAAAACATTCTGGTCAAGTCCTCTTTGCTTAGTTCAGTCGCTCAGTTGTATCCGATTCTTTGTGACCCCATGGACTGCAAGCATACCAGGCTTCTCTGTCCATCACAAACTCTCAAAGTTTGTTCAAACTCATGTCCATCAAGTCGGTGATGCCATCCAACCATCTCATCCACTGTCGTTCCCTTCTCTTCCTGCCTTCAACCTTTCCCAGAATCAGGGTCTTTTCCAATGAGACAGTTTTTCACATCAGGTGGTCAAAATATTGGAGCTTCAGCTTTAGCATTAGTCCTTCCAATGAATATTCAGGACTGATTTCCTTTAGAATTCTCACTAATCAGTTATCTAATTAAAAGGAAATTAATCTGCACAGACAAGGCTGAATATGTTTTATTCATTTATTAGGAAACATAGATCATTTCCCATTTACAGAATGAAAGTTGCCACTTTCATGGCCAATAACCCATTAATCACCATGCAGCACACAGCACAGCAACTCCCTACCACTGCCCACTCTCCACCATCTTGTATTGACAAAATGCTATGGTCTTTTATTTCTGTTTCCTAAGGAACAGGGCAGCGCAATGTCAGTTTATGAAGCAATAATCACATATCTTCAATTCTCAGCAAGTAAAAATAATAATGTCAATACTAAGAGGTCTGATATCTCTCTTTTTAATAAACATCCATTACAAAACAGAAACTGTGAAAAGAACATTATATTTCACATCTAGATCCTTCTAATCTGATAAAGATATGATGACAAGGGATTAATTTCCAAAATATATAAACAGGTTAATATAAAAAAAAATCAAGATATGGGCAGAAGACTTAAATAGACATATCTTCATAAAAGACACACAGATGGCCAACAGGCACATGAAAGAATGCTCAATATCATTTATTATTAGAGAAATGCAGATCAAAACTATAATGAGGTATCACATCAGAACTCCCAACATCAGAGAGTCTACAAATAACAAATACTGGAGGGAGTGTGGAGAAAAAGGAACCTTTCTACGTTGTTGGTGGGAATGTAAATTTGTCCAGCCAACCTGGTGAACAGCATGGAGGCTCCTGAAATACTAAAAATACAGTTACCTTATGATCCAGTGATCCCATTCCTGGAGAAAACTCTAATTTTAAAAAATACATGCACTCCCATGTTCATAGCAGCATAGGAGTACTATATACAGTGGCCAAGACACAGAAATAGTCCAAATGTCCACTGACAGGTGAATGGATAAGGAAGATGATGTAGCTTATATATACAGTGGAATATTACTCGTCCATAAAATGAATTGAAACAATGCCATTTGCAGGGTCACGGATAGGCCTATAGA
Organism: Neotragus moschatus; assembly: GCA_006410615.1. Taxonomy (NCBI): domain Eukaryota; kingdom Metazoa; phylum Chordata; class Mammalia; order Artiodactyla; family Bovidae; genus Neotragus; species Neotragus moschatus. The sequence continues at coordinate 144,485 of SJYA01000045.1, read as the reverse complement.
TTCTCATACTAAATGGAGTTATCAGAACGAGAAAGGCAGACATCATATAATTTATATGTTAAATCTAAAAAGAGATGCTACAAAGGAGTTTATTTACAAAACACGAATAGACAGACACACACACATGGAAAATAAACATGGCTGTCAAAGGGAAACAAGGAAGAAGGATAAATTGGAAGTTTGGAATTAACATGTACATGTGTACATGCTAAATTGCTTCAGTCATGTCTGACTCTTTGCACCTCTATGGACAGTAACCTATCAGGTTACTGAACCATCTGTCCACAGGATTCTCCAACAAAAATATTGGAATGGATTACTATGTCCTCCTCTAGGGGAACTTTCAAACACAGGGATCAAACCTGAGCCTCTTATGTCTCCTGCACTGGCAGGTGGGTTCTTTACCACTAGACCCACCTGGGAAGCCCAATATATACATGCTACTGAATATAAAATAGATGAACAAAAATACCTGCTAAGTAGCATGGGGAACTTTGTTTAGTATCAAGATACTAAATCTGAAACAGAAAATATTGAAAGTGAAAGTCACTCGGTCATATCCCCCTCTTTGCAACCCCATGGACTACACAGTCCATGGAATTCTCTAGGCCAGAATACTGGAATGATAGCCTTTCCCTTCTTCAGGCAATCTTCCCAACCCATGGATCAAACCCAGGTCTCCTGCATTGCAGACAGATTCTTTACCAGTTGAGCACAAAGGAAACCGATCTCTGTGTGTGTGTGTGTGTGTGTGTGTGTGTGTACGTATATAACTTAATGACTTTACTGTACACCTGAAAGTAACACATCTTTGCAAATTAACTATACTTCAATTTTAAAAAGAGATTGAAATAAAAAAAAAACATGATGTTCAGACCTGAAGCTTCCTTTTTTTTTAATTTTTAATTTTTATTTTGTTTTGCTTTGCAATACTGTACTTATTTTGCCATACATTGACATGAATCAGCCACAAGTGTCCCTGAGTTCCCAATCCTGACCCCCCCCCTTCCCCCTTCCTCCCCACACCATCCCTTCGGATCATCCCCGCCCATCAGTTCCAAGCCTTCTGCATCGAACCTAGACCGGCAATCCATTTCATTTATGATATCATACATGTTACAATGCTACACTCCCAAATCCTCCCACCCTCTCCCTCCCCCACAGAGTTCAAAAGGCTATTGTACACATCTGTGTCTCTCTTGCTGTCTCACGTAAAGGTTTAACACCACCATCTTTCTAAATTCCATATANCCACTTTCTAGCCCTTACAGCTCTAGCTGCCTGCCACGGGCGGGGGATGGTCTGCAGCGGCTATTTCTGTTCCGTCCTTTGTTCTTTGCGCAGTCCTGGCGGTGTCTTATGTTAGAGCTTTTCGCATGGTAACTGTCCCGTGGTCTGGTGTGCTAGCCCAAGTTAGTTCACTCTGGTTACACGTGGGGCTAGTCCAAGTTAGTTCACTCAGGTTATGCACGGGGCGTTCAGGCCCATTTCTTTTGCGCTGCAGTCCACGTCTCCTGCGCCTCCCTGCCCAGCCCCACCTGCTAATGGCGGATGCATGCATTTGCTCTGTCTTTTCTGCTGAGGGAGTTACCGTTGGGCCCGTAATCTGTTAGTTTTAATTATTTTGTTTTTCTTCCCTGTTATGTTGCCCTCTGTGCTTTCAAGGCTCGCCACAGATTTGGCAGTGAGAGCTTTTCCTGGCATTTGGAAATGCCTCTCTTTCTTAAAACTCTCTTCCCAGGACAGGACTCCCTTCCCGGGACGGAGCTCCCTCCCTAGCTCCTTTGTCTGTTTCTCCGTCTTTTGTATTCTTCCTAACTGTTTTTGAAGACAATGTTCTGCTATTCTGGATGCCTGACGACCTCTGCCAGCATTCAGAAGTTGTTTTGTAGATTTTCCTCTGCGTTGAAATGTTCTTTGGATGAATTTGCTGGGGAGAAATTGGTCTCCCCATCCTATTCCTCCGCTATCTTCTCCAAATCCAGACCTGAAGCTTCCTAAAGCACTGTGTAAGAAACAGATCAATGCTTTGAAAAACAGATATGCACAGTTATTAACTCAGGTTTTCAGGGCCACAGTTGTAAATTATCTTGAAATTGCTTGCCTTTGGAAATACTCTATTAAAAAGGCATTATTACACTGAGATTTCAGCATTTAAAATGAGTGCTGGAAATTCTTCATTAATTATTTCTATTCTAAAATTAAATAGCAATAAAGCTAATTAAACATCAAGCTTATTAAGAGAAATGAGTAGAAATGCTTAACTACTCCTGAAAATGAACATAAAGCATAGTTCTATTCAATCAATGAAATGAATAGCTTTCCATGAGAGTATTTGTTGTTGCTGTTGTTTAGTCACCAAGTTGTGTCTGACTCTGTGACTCCATGGACTACAGCACAACAGATTTCCCTGTGCTCCACTATCTTCTGGAGTTTACTCAAACTCCATTGAGTCAGTGATGTCAAACATCCATATCATCCTCTCTTGTCCCCATCTCTTCTTGCCCTCAATCTTTCCCAGCACCAGGATCTTTTCCAATGAGTCAGCCCTTCACATCAGGTGGCCACAATATTGGTGCTTCAGCATCAGAGCTAAATATTCATGGTTGATTTCCTTTAGGTTGAATTTTCAGGGTTGATTTCCTTTAGATTGAATATACAGGATTGATTTCCTTTCGGAAATGATCTGATATCCTTGCTGATATCAAATTTAGAAAGCTGAACCAAAATGAATAGCAAATGAAAAACAAGTAAGGGGAAAAAGAGAAACAATGAAAAAAAGGAGAAAGTAAGAGATGGATGGTGATGAGGTAAAAAAAAAAAAGGGAAATGAGACAAAAAGAATAAAAGAAGCAAAACAGCCTGTGAGTGAAAGACTCACTTACTAAGTTAGGAAGTCATTTATAATGGGTTTTGAACCACCAATTGGTACTGTAAAGGTTTAAAATAGTGCTTTCTACATGGGATTGCAACTGCAGTGAATATTCAGGATTGATTTCCTTTATAATTGAGTGGTTTAATCTCCTTGCTGTCCGAGGGACTCTCAAGAGTCTCCTTTAGTGCCATAGGTTGAAAGCATCAATTCTTCAGTGTTCAGCCTTCTTTATGGACTACCTCTCACCTCCATATATGACCACTAGAAAAATCAGAAATTTGACTATATGGACACTTTTTGGCAGTGATTTCTCTGTTTTTTAACATGCTGTCTAGGTTTGTCATAGCTTTCCTTCCAAGGAGCAAGTTTCTTTTAATTTCATAGCTGCAGTCATGGTCTGAAGTGATTTTGGAGCCCAAGAAAATAAAGTCTGCCACTGTTTCCACTTTTTCTCTTTCTATTTGCCATGAAGTGATGGGACCAGAAGCCATGATCTTCATTTTTTGAATGTTGACTTTTAAGCCAAGTTTTTTCACTCTCTCCTCATTCACCCTCATCAAGAGGCTTTTTAGTTCTTTTTCACTTTCTGCCATTAGAGTGTTATCATCTGCTTATCTGAGGCTGTTGATATTTCTCCCAGCAATCTTGATTCCGGCTTGTGAGTCATCCAGTCCGTCATTTTGCACGATGTAATCCACATAGAAGTTAAATAAGTAGGATGACAATATACAGTGTTTATGTACTTCTTTCCTAATTTTGAACCAGTCTGCTGTGCCATGTTTGCTTCTGTTGCTTCTTGACTTGCATACAGACTTCTCTGGAGACAGATATGGTAGTCTGCTATTTCCATCTCCTTAACAATTTGGCACAGTCTGTTGTGATCCACATAGTCAAAAGGTTTTAGCATAATCAATGAAGCAGAAGTAGATGGGAGATAACTTAGCCATAAAAATAATGAAATGATGCCCTTTGTAGCAAAATGAGTGGACCTAGAGATTATTACACTAAGTAAAGTAGGTTGGAGAAAGGCAAATATTATATGATATCACTTATATGTGGAATCTAGGAAATAATACAAATAAACTTATGTACAAAACATACTAAATTTATGGCTATCAAAGCCCCTTTTGGAAAGATAGATTGGAAATTTGGTATTAACTGATACACACTACTATATATAAAACAAATGAACAACAAGAGCCTACTCTATAGAACAGGTAAGTATATTCCATTTCTTATAATAACCTATAATGGAAAAGAATCTGAAAAAAATATACATGTAACTTTGCTGTACATCTGAAACTAACACAACATTGTAAATTAACTATATTCCAATAATTAAAAAAAAGAAATATTTGGAGTGACCAAGCATATTGTATTCCATAACACCTGATATGTTTGTTTGTTTTATTTAAATTTTATGTATTTTGAAATACTCAAATCTTGGTATTAGGATAAGTTTAAAAGTCAGTATAAAAAAACATACCAAGAAAGGATGGAGGAACCTGTGCTTAATTCTAGGAATAAATAGTCTAAACTATGCTTTGTGCTATGCTTAGTTGCTCAGTCATGTCCAACTCTTTGCAGCCCCATGGAATGTACTCTACCAGGCTCCTCTGTCCATGGGTTTCTCCAGGCAAGAATACTGAAGAGGGTTGCCATGCTTTCCTTTCAGGGCATCTTCCCAACCTAGGAATCAAACCCAGGTCTTCCACATTGGAGGCAAATTCTTTACCATCTGAGCCACCAGGGAAGCCCAAATTATGCCTTACAGCCCTTTAACTACTTTTATCAAAACCTCAGTCTACTTTGTCTAGGACAAAACTCTCGGCACCAGCAATGTTGCCAGAACAAAATTTTTGTATCATAGAACTTGAACACTGAAATGGGAAAATGAGTAAACTGAATTAAGCAGTTTACACTGCAAATTGGGCAAGAAAACAAAGAGAAAGACCCTAAATTAGAGATTTCTCTCTAGTCAAAGCTCTTTCCAATTGCCTCCAACAGACACTAGGGTACCATGAGGGTGCTCAGTCATGTCCAACTCTTTGTAACTGCATGGACTGTAGCCCTCTGGGCTTCTCTGTCCATGGAATTTTCCAGGCAAGAATATTGGAGCAAGTTGCATTTCCTATTCCAGGGAATCTTCCCAACCCAGGGACTGAACCTCTATCTTGGTCTCTGCTATGTCCACTGCTGGACTTAGCCAACCTATCACTCCAAGACCAGTTCACTCCAGAGAAAATAGGGCTCCATTCTTGTCTAGGGGTCTGTCTAGTTAGAAGGGTGAACTGCCTAGGAAACAGAAAATCTCAAGTAATCCTCTACTTTTAAACCTTGAAAATCCAGAAACATCTTGGAATAAACTCTTACTCTTCAGTATCCTTTTTTCTGATCTCTTCTCTGGGTGTTTTCCAAGCCAAAGACTTGGTACCAACTGGACAAATCCAAGCCCCTAGGTCTTATAATGATCATAAATTCTGAGTTGAAAAACTTACAAATCTGTTAATAGGTATTGTCAACCTTCCCTCAGCTACCCAATCAAAGAAGAAACAAAAAGTAGCTAGTGATTGTACAACCTTTTTATGCTTTACTTCATTTAAGATATCTGTCGTCTGAATTCCCTTTTCAGTAAATCGACATGTATTTATGGAGCACTTACTATATGCCATGGACCGTTTCAGTTTCACTCATATACTCAATATGCCAATCATCTGATTTTTCACTAAAACCTCCTTTTTATTCTGCCTCCCAAATGTGGCTATGTCTGTCAAAACTGCTGCTTTCTCCCTGTATTTGTAGTGAGTCATTACTAGTCACCACGAGGCCATCTGGGCAAAGTCACTTAGAAGGGACATGCAGCTTTTGTTTAATGCTGCATTCTGTAGGAAGGATAGTCGTGCTACTAAATCCATCTTCAGCATTCCTAAACAACAGCATATGTAACAGCTATTATATGTCTGCAGTAGCAAGAAGGGATACAGCATGTTATTAGCAGGAACTGTCCATTACAATAGAATTATGATGTTATAAACAGAAAATAGATTTCCTTTTTTCTCTTTTTTAATATTTTGCTTGACTTTCTTGGAAATGCAATTCTTGTACAAAAGTGGTTACACTTGTCAGGCATGTGGCATGATTTCACCCAGCAATAAGCATCTACTATGGGCAGCTGGCTAGATGTTAAATCTTTAATTTAACAATGCTGGTGCATCACAGTCACAAGTGGAGTGGAAAGGAGTTCAGTCACTCGAGATTTTAAAAAATTATTTAGTTTCAGGTTGGTTTGTTGTGTATTCAGCATTAAGATTTAAGTCTTTGCCCAGTATATAAAATCCTGCTGATGTATAAAGTCAGAGGATCACAAATATAAGTGAGGTAGTCTAATTGACTTGTGATCTGTTCCTTAACTGATGTTTTATATTCCAGCCCAAGAGCACAGATACACAGTATTTTCCTATAAAACACAGGAGAATATCCTTCTAGCACACAAGAGAGTTTGTTTTCACAAATTGTCTTTTTTTTAATTTTCATTTTATAATAGAGTACAGTGGCACCCCACTCCAGTACTCTTGCCTGGAAAATCCCATGGACAGAGGAGCCTGGAAGGCTGCAGTCCATGAGGTCGCTGAGGGTCAGACACGACTGGGTGACTTCACTTTCACTTTTTACTTTCATGCATTGGAGAAGGCAACGGAAACCCACTCCAGTGTTCTTGCCTGGAGAATCCCAGGGATGGGGGAGCCTGGTGGGCTGCCGTCTCTGGGGTCGCACAGAGTCGGAAACGACTGAAGTGACTTAGCAACGACTTAGCAATAGAGTACAGCTGATTTATAATGTGTTAGTTTCAGGTGTACAGCAAAGTGATTCAGTTATACATATACATGTATCTATTCTTTTTCAAAGTCTTTTCCCATTTAGATTATTACAGATTGTTGACTAGAGTGTGCTATAAAGTGGGTCTTTGTTGGTTATCTGTTTTACATACAGCTGTGTGTATATATCAATCCCAAATTCCTAATCTACACCTCTCTCCCACCTTTCCCCCTTCTACCCTCCCCCTAACCAATGCTCATACTCAGTAGCTCAGTCGTGTCCGACTCTTTGAGACTACATGGGCTGTAGCCTGTCAAGCTCCTCTGTCTGTGGAATTTTCCAGGCAAGAATATTGGAGTGGGTTGCCATGTCATACTCCATCCTCCACCCCCCACCGCCCACAATTGTTTTCTAAGGCCTTGAGTCTGCTTCTGTTTTGAGTTCATTTGTATAATTCTTTTAGTCTCTAAGTCATCCCTCATTCTCCTACTTAAAATAGCATTAACAGGATAAAAGCTGTGCTGGCTCTATGATTAACGGCAACTGAAATTAGCTGAGTGTTCAGAGATTTGGGGAACTAGTGGACACATACACACATATGAATGGAGCAGTTTGCATTCAGCTCCAGGCAATGGCAAGAAAGGGAGCCGAGTATAACCAGATCTTCAGAAATTTTGAAAGTCATAAATCCACATTCCATATGATTCTTTTGATTTCTAAATATTGACAACTAATTTGAAATTTAATAAAAAACCTGTGGAGACCTGCGTTTGTGCAGTAAACACATTTCTTGACTAGCATCTGTTTCAAAATGGACTAGACAATTTCAGAAAACTAAAAGTTTACACAACTTGTCACTAGCCTTCCAGCTATAAAATATATAATTAATAGCTATACAAAATCAAAACCAAAATAATCCTGTGTGTTCACTGGCTCAGTTGTGTCCCACTCTGTGACCTGATGAACTGTAGACCACCAGGCTCCTCTATCCATGGGATTTCCCAGGCAAGAATACTGGAGTGGGTTTCCATTTCCCTCTCCAGAGGACTCTTGCCCACCTAGGGATCAAAACAGCGTCTCCTGCACTGGCAGGCAAATTCTTTACCACTAAGCCTCCAGGGAAGCCCTAGCATATGGCAAAAAGATGTGAGAAGGAATGAAGAGTCAACAAAAAATATTCCCCGGTGGCTCAGTGGTAAAGGATCTATCTGCGGTGCAGGAGACCCAAATTCAGTCCCTGTGTTGGGAAGATCTCCTGGAGGAAGAAACAGCAACTTACTCCAGTATTCTTACCTGGGAAATCCCAATCCATGGAATCTCAAGAGTGAGACTTGACTAGGCAACTAAACAAAAACAACAACAAATATATAATCAAACAACATAGGGAAATACATACTATATGAATAGAATATGAGTAAGCATACACAAAATGAAAATAGTGAAATCATAACATGTGAACTGGGATAAGGATAAATGGGTTTCCCACATTCTGTATTGTACAAAAAATAGTAAAATTATTAATTAGCAAGTCAACCATTGCCCATGGTCCCTAAGGTAATATTATCCCATAGAACTTTTCTTGGTGCTGAAATATTTTTTACTAACAATTTCCAATATTAGGTATCCATTAGTGTTCTTGCCTGGAGAATCTCAGGGACAGGGGAGCCTGGTGGGCTGCCATCTATGGGGTCACACAGAGTCGGACACGACTGAAGCGACTTAGCAGCAGCAGCAGCAGCAGTCACATATTATCTGTTGTGCACTTGAAATGTGGTGAATATGGCTGAGGAAATGAAATTTAATATAATTTACAGAAATTGAGCTTGAAATATATGACTAGAGGCTACTCTAATGGATGGTGTGCCTTTAGTGTAACATTGGAATGATTAATAATGTGTAGCATCCTGGAAGTCTGACAGGGTGACTGTCAAGAAATATCTTGCTTAATATATTAAGAAAAAAACATCATATAGCAAACTTTGAGACTAATAAAGTGGCCCTAGTATTGTTTTTGTTTGTTTGTTTCTCTTCCTGGATATATCTTTTACTTTTCCCTTTTCTGTTTCATTATAGTTAAGAAAATCTAGTTTATGTAGAAAACAAATTTCATTTTCAATTCAGTTTTATATATGGACTATTTTGTCACATGATATTTAATTATATATGCAGTCAGATTTCTACCTATGTATTTACTATTTTGTTGCTATTTGGTCCATCTTTAAATTTCTTTATGTTGCCTTTCATGCTTTGGGGGCATAATAAAATGGTTTAATGCCATAATTTTATTCTTTCGGTATTTTTTCCAAACTTTTAATTTTAAGCAACATCTTAGATTTTAATGATCATTCTTAAATTCTTTACTACTGTTTAGTCCCACTTATAGGTTAATAATTTTGTTAGAATTGTGCACAATGTGTATTTATACATTATTCACTCTTATATAGTCTGCTTTAATGCTCCTACATGCAATTCCAAATTTCCTTTTGCAATTATTATCTTTTCAATTTGTTCATTTTGGGTTTACCTGATACAGAAAACTGTAAAAAGAACCTATTTGGTTGCTTTACACTAGAAAAATAATCTTAAAGAAATAGAATCAATAAAAAGTATGTTTTACATTGAAAAAGAAAATTGTATGAAAGAACCTGAAAAAGTAAAAACATTCAGAAAATATTGCTTGATTGGAGTTGTTCTAGAAGAGAAAGATCTCTAGAAAATTTTAAATACAGAAGACAAGAGGGACAATCTGTATACATGAAAACCTACAAACTATAATGATATTGAACTTTTAAATTTTCCCTTTCCAAAGAATTTGAGAACCAAATGTATATAAAAATAATTTTAGGCAATGAAACAAATTTAGAAAAGAAGCTTATTGATAGCAAATAGAGTGTCTTTATACCACTGACAAAGACTATTAATATTTACTTCATCTTAATCCCTGCCCTTAGAGCTAAGCATCGCCAGCTGATATACAGTCATATGCATGAAGTATCTCAAACTATTGAGAAGAGTAGGGGATTTCCTGGTAGTGATGACATTAAAGACAGGTAGTCATAGAATTTCTGACTTAGGAACATGTCATCAGCTTAGTCCTTTAACAACGTGGTGAATTCACCCACGAATATGAGATGAAAGGAATTTTTCATCAGCAATTATGGAAAATATTATTGAATTACGCATTTGGAGATGAAAGATTACAAGCATGAGAAAGGTGACTGTGTAGAATGCCACACCCATGGCTGAGAGTATAAAAACACTCCAGTCTGGGAGGTGACATTAAACCTCAAAATCTTCTCCTAGTCACTCACCTGAATTCACATCACCTGTGAAGATGTCCTACAACTGCTGCTCTGGAAACTTCTCCTCCCGCTCCCTCCAGGACCACCTGCGCTACTCAGGCTCCTCCTGTGGCTCCTGCTTCCCCAGCAACCTGGTCTACAGCACTGACCTCTGCTCTCCCAGCTCCTGCCAGCTGGGCCCCTCTCTCTACAGTCAGGAGACCTGCTGTGAGCCCATCAGGACCCAGACTGTGGTGTCCCGTCCCTGCCAGACGTCCTGCTACCGCCGGAGGACCTCCACGTTCTCCAGTCCCTGCCAGACGACTTTCCCTGGGTCTCTGGGCTATGGGTCCAGCAGCTGCAGCTCCCTGAGCTCTGGATCCAGAAGCTGCTACTCAGTGGGCTGTGGAGGCCGTGGCTTCAGACGCCTGGGTTATGGAATCTGTGGCTTCCCTTCCCTGAGCCATGGATCTGGATTCTGCCGGCCAACCTTCTTTGCCTCCAGGAGTTGCCACTCTTCCTGTTATAGGCCAACCTGTGGATCTGGCTTCTATTGATCAGCTTGAGAAAAGTTCAGATGCTTTCAGCAATGTGTTCAATCTCTTAACAGAGCTTCTATCATCTTCATGATCTTCAGGAAGATTAACGGCGCATCACACTTTTTCCAGTCATAAAATACTGACCAAAAACNTGCCTCCAGGAGTTGCCACTCTTCCTGTTATAGGCCAACCTGTGGATCTGGCTTCTATTGATCAGCTTGAGAAAAGTTCAGATGCTTTCAGCAATGTGTTCAATCTCTTAACAGAGCTTCTATCATCTTCATGATCTTCAGGAAGATTAACGGCGCATCACACTTTTTCCAGTCATAAAATACTGACCAAAAACGGTCTGCCATGTATACTTCATGATTAATTTTATTGATTGATTTACTGAATGCATTAATGGAGTTACTAAAATGAATTCAATTTATTCCTAGATCAATTAGTGAAATTTATGTTAAGAAAAGAATTGTTAATGAATTAATGGAATACTTCTTCATGTATTCACAAAATACATAAAAGCCTAAATAAATAAAATAAACTCTTTCAATCTGGCTTCTAAATATGCTGCTAATTTTATTGTTAGTTTTAACTGGTTAATTTTTTTTTTCCTTTTGCTTTTTTATGGAGGTATATTTAGGTTCAAGTTTACTATACTTTTGAAAGCTAACTTTGGAAACCCAGTATTGATAGATTTGAACAAATTTCTTGCGAGCTTTGGAGCTTACCCTGTGACTCAGTGGTAAAAGAATCTGCCTACAGTGCAGGAGATGCTGGTTCTATCCCTGGGTTGGGAGGATCCCCTGGAGGAAGGCTCAGCAACCCACTCCAGTATTCTTGCTGGGAGAAGCCCATGGACAGAGAAGCCTGGAGGGCTAGATCCCATGGGGTCCCTAAGAGTTGGACATGACTGAAGTGACTGAGCACGCACATCATGGGCTTTAAATATTTTCCTTCAAAACTTCTGCTTTCTGGAATTCTTATATTGCATACATAGACTTCGTATGCATAAAATTTCAGGAGTGGCATAAAACACATTTTCTTCAAAAGATGCGGGGCATTGAAGTTTGTTGATTGATGGAGGAAACAAGGAACTCAGAAAATACAACCAAGTGGGGGAAGATTTTAGATTATATGGGAAGTTTTGTACATTAGCTTAAAGAGCTTTCTTTGATTTAATCCATGTTGGATGACAAAAAACCTTATTCCTTCATCTCACTGAAACTGTTATGTGTAATTAATTTCTTCACAGGTGCAAGGAGGAAGTCAATTACCTTTGGTCAGAATTAATTAGGTTCATGAGATGTAGAGTCTCACCTTCTTGTATCCAAAATCCAACTAAACATGGCTGGAGAAACACAAGCCTTTCATTTTAGAAATTATTGCTTCATTCATATCTTATCACATATTTACACACTTCTCTACTTTATGTTGCCATTCTGGCATTTTACAGGTTAAATGCTTCAGAAAACAACATTAAGTTAAAATAGATAACATACTGACATGATTTACAGCTAATAACAAAAGACAGTATCTTTATACAGAGATAAAGAGAAATGTTCAATAAATTTTCCCTTTCATTGTTTTTCAGATCACTCTAAGAATCATAAGAAACACATTTTATGAACTAGTAATTTTATACATAAGGAAATGAAGACTCAAAGCAGATCAAGGATTCATTGTAGGTCCCAGTCTTACAATGAAATCAAGATTCAAGATTTTATGACGAATGACTAACTTAAGAAGTGAAGACACAAGCAGTTTGGGATGGAATAAGGAGAACTTTGAGAAAATGAAATAAAATGAACAAAGCAGAGAGGTACAACTGTACTTGTGTTTAGGGAATTATTGAAAATCAAGTTACAGTTTGTATGGATTCCTAATGGAAAATCAGGATGCAGATATTTAATAAGTCTGTTTCACGTCATTGTTTTGGACATCTTGAATTTTGGATCATATTAGTCTTAGGATTCATCTCGTCTTATTTATACTGTTGAAATAGCTTTCTGCTTGGTCATTTTCATTTTATTTTATATACCTGTTTAAACATTCTCAAGTAGTTTTAAAAATAAAGCTTTTGTCAAATATTATGTAAAGTAGTATATCACTATATTTCCTCATTTTATATAAATATGTTCCTATTAATATATAACACAATATAAAAATATAAAATATATAATAAACAGTTAAACTCTTAAATCCCATACTACAAATAGAGTAGCAGAGTTACTGGTAGAATTTTTTGGGTTCTGGAGCAGTCAGGATCCCCAAGTAAATACTCCTTTGACCTATATGCACAGCTTCCTTTAGGCCAGGAGCAGGATTCTCTAAGCTGAGTTTCAGACCCACTGGTTGGGTCAAACAGTTTGGCAAACCTTATGGTGTTGGTTACATCTGTGGCTAATGGAGGTGATGAAATTCCAGTTGAGCTATTTCAAATCCTGAAAGATGATGCTGTGAAAGTGCTGNAGAGCAGGAGTAATTATGCTCCATTAATTCCAAAACTGCATTAACCAAAACAGTATGGGGTTGGCACACACAAAAAAAAGATACATAGAGCAATGCAACTGAATAAAGAGCCCAGAAATAAACCCATGCACTTAAGGGTAGTTAATCTATGATGAAGGAAGTAAGAATATACAGTGGAGAGAAGACAGTCTCTTCAATACGTGGTACAGGGAAAACTGGACACCTACATATGAAAGGATAAAATTATAACTCTCTCTAGCACCATATATAAAAAAAAACTCAAAGTGGATTATAGACCTAAATGTAAGACCAGATACCATAAAAGACAGAGGAAAACAGAACAGTCTTCAATATAAATTGCAGAACTTTTCTTTTTTTTTTTTTTTTTGGATTTGTCTCTTAAAGCAAAGGAAATAAAAATAAAAATAAATAAATGAGGCCTAATTAAACTTAAAAACTTTTACATAGCAAAGGAAATCATTGACAAAAGGAAAAGATAACCAACTGAATGAGGGAAAATATTTACAAATGGTATGATCAATAAAGGGCTAATATCCAACATATATAAATAGCTCATATAGCTTAACATCAAAAACAAAAACAAAAAAAAATTTTAAATGGTACCTAAACTGAATAGACTTTTTAATAAAAAGGAAATGTACATGATCAAAAGGTATATGAAAATAACATGTTTCTTAAAAATAATGTGTGAAAATGATAGCACTGAGTCATGTCTGACTCTTTGCAATCCCATGGACTGTAGCCCACCAGGCTCCTCTGTCAATGGAATTCTCCAGGCAAGAATATTGGAGTGGGCAGCTATTCCCTTCTCCAGGAAACTTTCCTGACCCAAGGATTGAACCTGGGTCTCCTGCATTGCAGGCAGATTCTTTACTGTCTGAAGCATCAGGAATACTTTCACTGTAAGTTAGCCTCTTACTCTTTTTTCTCTTTAAAATGGGGCATCCATTAATTCAACAAACAATAAGTGGCTCCAGTGAGCCACTGCTTGTTTTCGACGTCGGGGTAGCAAGACCCTAACCTCATGATGAACTAGTGGTTTATATTCAAGAAGTGGCAATAGTGCTGATGAGAGGAAAGATGATGATGAAGATGAAGAAGGGAAGAAAAGAAGTGGAAAAAATAACTTGATCTGAGTTGTGAGAATTAAACAGCATCATGAATTTGAAAATACTCTGTGTAGTGAAAGTATTAGTTGCTTAGTCATGTCTGACTCTTTGCAACACTATGGACTGTTGCCCTCCACGATCCTCTGTCCATAGAATTCTCTAGGCAAGAATGCTAGAATCAGTAGCCATTCCCTTCTCCAGGGATCTTCTCAACCCAGGAACTGAACCTGGGTCTCTTGCATTGCAAGTGCATTCTTTATCTGCTGAGCCACCAGGGAAAGCCCCCTCTGTGTAAAGTAATGTTTACTCCAAGCACTATGTACTCTGGTGCAATTATATAATTAAGTCATATTTTAAAACCACTGTATAAAAAACATTGTATAGTGGAAGAAAGAATGGACTGTGTGAGGTAGTCTTTNGAACCTGGGTCTCTTGCATTGCAAGTGCATTCTTTATCTGCTGAGCCACCAGGGAAAGCCCCCTCTGTGTAAAGTAATGTTTACTCCAAGCACTATGTACTCTGGTGCAATTATATAATTAAGTCATATTTTAAAACCACTGTATAAAAAACATTGTATAGTGGAAGAAAGAATGGACTGTGTGAGGTAGTCTTTGATGTGATCCTTTCTTTGTCTCTAACTTGGTCAGTAATCCTGGACAAATAACCCCAGCTTTTGAACCATACTTCTTTATTTATAGGAACATGCTGGTTGGACTGGATCATTTGTTTAAGCCATATTAATAGATATTATAGAAGTAAAAGATTTCATGGCCCAATGAGTTTAAACAAATATATATTTTTACTATAGTTACCTTTGAAGAGCCATGGTGCCTGTGAGCAATCAAGGCTCTTAGAATGGTCATGTGTAATTAAAGCATATTTCACTCTGTTTAAACCAACATTTCTCTGTATCATTCAACCTGGATGCCTATAAGACACATCATGGGATATGTCTTACAGAGCTAATTGTTTAAGGAATAGAGTTTGTAAAGCCTGGACTAGAAAAGTCCCTCCAGCCTATAAAATTTCTAAGAATTTTCATTTTCCTTTCTCCTGATTATTGGTACTTCTTTTAAAATATTTATTTATTTGTCTGCATTGGGTGTTAGTTGCAGCATATGGGATCTTTAGTTGTGGCATGCAAACTGTTAGTTGTGGCTTGTGCATTCTAGTCCCCTGACCAGGAACCAAACCCCAGCCCTTGCACTGGGAACACAGAGTCTTTGCCACTGGACCACTAGGGAAGTGCTTGTTGGTTCTTGTTATCCTGGTCAAAATGCATAGCGATAAACGAAGTCATAAATATCGCCGATACAGAAGTATAGTACCAAGTCAGTTCCCATGCATTTAAAAGTGCTTGTTCCCTAGTAAGCATTGCTGTTTGTATCCTAAATGGCAGTAAAGGAGGGAAGTTATCATTTATAGCTTTTAGTTTGGTTTGGAATACCTTGAACAGGACTCTAAACCTCAGCAGTAGTGAAATTATGTACAGTATAATTCTTTGTCCTGGAAGACTTTTGGGTGCATTGTGGGGTTTTTAGCTGTGTCTCTGGCCTTCCACCCATGTGGTGGGCATCAGTCTTCAATTGGGACCATTGAGACAGACACTACTAAATGTCCTGTGGGAAGCAAAATCATGCCCAGTTAAGAACCACTGTGTTGGAGTCACCCATGTTATAAACCAGCATCCAGTATAGATGGAACATCCTACTTTAGAAATGGGCCTAGCACTGTAACTAAAGCCCCCAGATGGTAGCTGATGATGGGAAATTTTCACTTTGTGGTGACATTAATGACTGTTTTGTCACCCTGTGTATTCTTGCTTGGAGTCATGCTTTTGTTTCCAGGTTGAACTACAGCTCTGATACCGCTGCAAATCAGATTTAAAGGGAAATGAAAAGGAATTGCAATATTTCAAAGCACCAGACAGATTGACCAGAAGGTATGTGGACAAATCCTATTAACAAATAACAAGGAGTTGTGCACACACAGGGCCTCCCACACTGTGCTTTGGAAACCTACACCAAGCTGTTTCCATCACTGTTGTGCATAAATACCAGAAATTATAATAAATTGAGGGAAATGTTCTCTCACACACATGAAGGCTCAAACTACATGATGATGACTAAAGACATTTTGGATCATTTTATTTTAAAAAGACATGTGACAAAACAAAGCTTTTATCCAGCTTCGTTTTTAAGCAGCCAGCTCTCAATGTCTATTCTTAAGCTTAAAAATAATATTAAACTCATTAATGAGAATCTTTATAGGAAAGAAAAGTAGTAAGTAAAATTCTCTGAGTGGGACAGATGTCATAAAAGATTTGGGCAGAATAACCTTGGAGTTTACTTCCAAACCTAAGCAACTATTAATTTCCCATCTGGATTCCTAGAAGACCAAATTGTTTCAAACTACTATATAAAAAAAAAAAAAAAAAAAACACAACCTATTAATATTATCTTCCCTTCCATTATTGAGGTACTCTATGCTTCCAGTTACGTTTAAAGTGATAAATGTACTGTGTGAGACTGGTACATTTCCTTTAATGCTTTGCTACCACTGTAGACATTGCTTAGTGGAGGGCTCAGTATCAGAACTGTGTCTGTTAGTAATGCATGAACTATGTGATGGGTGACTTGTGATGAAGTTAGCATGGCTAAATTTTATGAGTGCTTTAGTTCTGAGTCTGGAGAAGGAAATGGTAACCCACTCCAGTATTCTTGCCTGGAGAATCCCATGGATGAAGAAGCCTGGTAGTCTTCAGTCCATGGGGTCGCAAAGAGTCTGACATGACTGAGTGACTTCATTCACTTAGTTCTGAGTATTTGGGAAAATAACTCTAGGTATTTGGTCTTTTCAATTTAGTATAATGAGTGAACACTTTAGAGATGAAGTGTGCCTATAAACTGAGTGATAACTGATATTTGATTAAGAACACAGGTTAAACAAATGGCAGTTTACTCAGAGAGCCTCAAAAGCTCCTCATTACATCATAATAGTATGTATATGTGTAGGTACACATGCGTTCTTCTTTTCTTCTTTCCCTCCTTTCTTTGTTCCTTCCTCCATTCTCCTCCCTTTTCTTTCACTCCATTTCATTAGTCCTTTATTCATTCCACCATTCATTTGAAAGGCAACGTAATGTCCTATGATGTAAAGGATAAGAGCAGGAATTACTTAGATTAAGATCTCAGATCTTCCTACTAGTTGTCTGAATGTCAATTTCTTTAACTTCAGTAAAATGAGTAGTATGAGCATATAGTTTACTGATTGCTATGGAAAATATTAATAAATAAAGTTATGCATAAAGCATTTGGAATAGTCTGTGGCACACAGTTGGTTCTATAGAAGTGATAGCTCTTTTCATTCATTCATTCATCAAGGAATCTATGTGTACCACTCTTTTATACCAAGAGGGATAATATTGGTGATCAAAATAGTCCTTGTTCTCATGGAGCTTTCAGCTTGGTTGAACAGACAATATTAAGCAAATAAAGTAAGAAATAAAATCTCTGGAGTTGAGTAACACCATTCTGAGAGAGTATGTAAACAAAGGAAAATGCCTTAGATAGTAGTGGGGATTCAAGTAGGTTGATAGGTAGAAGGTGCCAGGGTCAAGCCCTGGTGGATCCAGGGTGATTCAAAGCGGGGACAGCATGGCGTCTTAGAATTATTTATTTAGATATATAAGATTAGGAAATAATAGTATAGTAGAAAAACTTAGGTGGAGAAAAGAGGCTGAATAACTTGGTTTACGTGGAAAGCCAATAAAGTTCCAAGACAAGGAACTTGTACCATCTACGTTAGGCCACCAGCATCCTCTTGAATATCGGGGGGTGCCCCGTCTTGGGCTCCCGCTTGCGTGGATCTTAGAAGCCGGGACAAATAAGTAGACATGGCGAGCCTCCACGCTGCAGATGGGAATTCAGCCAGAAATAGTAAAGAGGAGACACCAGGGAAACCAGTCCAGCGGCTGGCCCAGCTTCTATTATCTAGAAAGGCCTTTTATAGTTTTTTGATTGTACATAGAGATCAATGGGTAATACAAAATTATGCGGCGTCAGCAGCCCTGACTCTTATCGAGACCAGGCTTTCTCTGCATACCTAATTGTATACAGAAGTCTTAGGTGATTTACATCATCTAGCCAGAGGGCCAATTAACATTTTACAGCCTTTTTTCTGATAAGGGTTTGTCAACCAGAAGACTTATTTTCCCGTGTTATTCTTCCCAAAATCTGGTGCCACTCTCAGAAAGCACTAAATAAAGTTACATTCTTATATAGCAAGGACACAAGAGGAGTGCAATAATATATAACAAAGAAAAGTAATTAAGTCAAAAGTCTTGTGTGCTAACATCAAAACTACTACATTCCTATTTCTATATCCCTATTACATTGATTAATATCCTTCAGGTGTCTAAAAGATAAAGAATATGGAGGCCTGGCAGCAGTCATTGAGTCAACAGTGAAAACCCATCACCAATATGATTTTTAGCTCTTTATAAAAGGCTCTGTATCTTTAAGATGCTTTAAGCTTTGTGCCTCTCATGGTTGGGGGGCTGTAAGCAATTCACAAGCTGTAAAAGGTCCAGGGAAACCTGTTAGGCAAGTTAGAGTGTTATCAGAGGGGGTTTAACTGAAACATCCCTTTCAAATGTTTAACTGAAACATCCCTTTCAAATGCAGAAGACTAAAGCCCTGAGTTGACTTTTTCCAGAGAATGTCAAAAGAGTGGAAAATTATATTAAGTCTGGCAGATTCTTATTTTGGGGGTACATGTTCAGGAAATACCAGAGGGAAACCCTGGCACCCGAATCACCCTTGCCCATCAGGTCTCTGCCGCATGACCTTGTCACAGGTGGGATTCCTCACGCTGGCTCCCAACAAGGAGGAAGATAGAAAAATGTTTAAGTAATTATAGTAGTCTGAGTCTTCAGTGATACCAGCTTTGGATTGTGCATGCATCCATGCTAAGTAACTTTAGTCATGTCTGACACTTTGTGACCCCATGTGCACCTTGTGTACACCAGGACCCAGGAGAAAGGAACAGTGACCCCACAAGAGACTGAGCCAGGCTTGGCCATGAGTGTGCAAGAGTCTCTGGTGGAGGCATGGATTTGCTGTGGCCGACTGCAGGGTTGGCGGCACTGAGTGGAACAGTGCTTACATGGGATCTTTTAAAGGAGGTCACCATTATCTTCATTACCTTCACCATAGTTTGGCCCCAGGTACATAACAGGGAGGGAATACAGTTCTACCCATCAACAGAAAATTGGATTAAAGATTTACTGAGCATGCCCTGCCCATCAGAACAAGACCCACTTTCCCCCTCAGTCAGTGTCTCCCATCAGGAAGCTTCCATAAGCCTCTTATCCTTCTCCATCAGAGGGCAGACAGACTGAAAACCACAGTGACAGAAAACTAACCAATCTGATCACATGGACCACACCCTTGTCTAACTCAGTGAAACTATGAGCCATGCCATGTAGGGCTACCCAAGACAGATGGGTCATGGTGTAGAGTTCTGACAAAACATGGTCCACTGGAGAAGGGAATGGCAAACCACTTCAATGTTCTTGCCCTGAGAACCCCAAGAACAGTATGAAAAGGAAAAAAGATAGGACGCTGAAAGATGAATTCCCTAGATCAGTAGGTGCCCAGTATGCTTCTTAAGAAGATTGGATAAATAATTCCAGAAAGACTGAAGAGACAGAGCCAAAGCAAAAACAGCACCCAGTTGTGGATGTGACTGGTGATGGAAGTTAAGTCCAATGATGTAAAGAGCAGTATTACATAGGAACCTGGAATGTTAGGTCCATGAATCAAGGCAAATTGGAAGTGGTCAAATAGCAGATGGCAAGAGTGAACATCAACATTTTAAGAATCAGCAAACTAAAATGGACTGGAATGGGTGAATTTAACTCAGATGACCATTATGTCTACTACTATGGGCAAGAATCCCTTAGAAGAAATGGAGTAGCCAACATAGTCAACAAAAGAGTCTGAAATGCAGTACTTGGATACAATCTCAAAAATGACACAATGATTTCTGTTTGTTTCCAAGGTAAAACTTTCAGTACCACAGTCATCCAAGTCTATACCTCGACCAGTAATGCTGAAGAAGCTGAAGTTGAACAGTTGTATGAAGACCTACAAGACCTTCTAGAACCAACACCCCCAAAAGATATCCTTTTCATTATAAGGAGTTCAAAAGTAGGAAGTCAGGAAATATCTGGAATAACAGGAAAATTTGGCTTTGGAGTACAGAATGAATCAGGGCAAAGGCTAATAGAGTTTTGCCAAGAAAATGCACTGTTTATAGCAAATACCCTCTTCCAACAGCACAAGAGAAGACTCTACACATGTACATGACCAGGTGGTCAATACTGAAACCAGACTGATAATATTCTTCACAGCCAAAGATAGAAAAGTTCTACACAGTCAGCAAAAACAAGACTGGGAGCTGACTGTGGCTCAGATCATGAACTCCTTATTACCAAATTCAGACTTAAATTAAAGAAAGTAGGGAAAACCACTAGACCATTGGATATGACCGAAATCAAATCCCTTACAGTTATACAGTGGAAGTGAGAAATAGATTCAGGGGATTAGATCTGATAGAGTGCCTGATGAACTAAGGATGGAAGTTCATGACATTGTACAGGAGGCAGGGATCAAGACCATCCCCAAGAAAAAGAAATGGAAAAAGGCAAAGGGTTGTTTGAGTAGGTCTTACATATAGCTGAGAAAAGAAGAAGTGAAAGGAAAGCGAGAAAAGGAAAGATATATCCATTTGAATGCAGAGTTCTAAAGAATAGCAAGGAGAGATAAGAAAGCCTTCCTCATTGATCAGTGCAAAGAAAGAGGAAAACAATAGAATGGGAAAGACTAGAGATATCTTCAAGAAAAGTAGAGATATCAAAGGAACATTTCATGCAAAGATGGGTACAATAAAGGACAGAAATGGTATGGACCTAACAGAAGCAGAAGATATTAAAAAGATGGAGGCAAGAACACACAGAAGAACTGTACAAGAAAGATCTTCATGACCCAGATAACCATGATGGTGTGATTACTCACCCAGAACCAAACATCCTGGAATGGGAAGTCAAGTGGACCTTAGGAAGCATCACTACAAACAAAGCTAGTGGAGGTGATGGAATTCCAGTTGAGCTATTTCAAATCATGAAAGTACTCAAGGTTAGAAAACTCAGCAGTGACCACAGGACTGGAAAAGGTCAGTTTTCATTCTATTTCCAAAGAAAGGCAATGCCAAAGAATGTTCAAACCACCGCACAATTGCACTCATCTCACAGGCTAGCAAAGTAATGCTCAAAATTCTCCAAGCTATACTTGAACAGTACGTGAACTGTGAACTTTCAGATGCTCAAGCTGGCTTTAGAAAAGGCAGAGGAACCAAATATCAAATTGCCAACATCTGCCAGATCATCAAAAAAGCAAGAGAGTTCCATATCGACTATGCCAAAGCCTTTGACTGTGTGGATGACAACAAACTGTGGAAAATTCGTAAAGAGATGGGAATACCAGACCACCTGACCTGCCTCTTGAGAAACCTATATGCAGGTCAGGCAGCAACAGTTAGAACTTAACTTGGGACAACAGACAGTTTCCAAATCAGGAAAGGAGTATGTCAAGGCTGTATATTGTCACCCTGCTTATTTAACTTATATGCAGAATACATTGTGAGAAACACTGGGCTGGATGGAGCACAAGCTGGAATCAAGATTGCCAGGAGAAATATCAATAACTTCAGATACGCAGATAACACCACACTTATTGCCAAAAGGGAAGAAGAACTAAAGAGCCTCTTGATGAAAGTGAAAGAGGAGAGTGAAAAAGTTGGCTTAAAACTCAACATTCAGAAAACTAAGATCATGGCATCCAATCCCATCACTTCATGGCAGATAGATGGGGAAACAGTGGAAACAGTGTCAGACTTTATTTTGGAGCTTCAAAATCACTGCAGATGGTGATTGTAGCCATGAAATTAAAAGACATTTGCTCCTTGGAAGAAAAGTTCTGACATACCTAGACAGCATATTAAAAAGCAGAGATATTTTGCCATTAAAAGTCCATCTAGTCAAGGCTATGGTTTTTCCAGTAGTCATGTATGGATGTGAGAGTTGGACTATAAAGAAAGCTGAGCACCAAAGAATAGATGCTTTTGAACTGTGGTGTTGGAGAAGACTCTTGAGAGTCCCCTGTACTGCAAGGAGATCCAGCCAGTCTGTCCTAAAGGAGATCAGTCCTGGGTATTCATTGGAAGGACTGATGCTGAAGCTGAAACTCCAATAACTTGGGCACCTGATACAAAGAACTGACTCATTTGAAAAGACCCTGATGCTGGGAAAAATTGAAGGTGGGTGGAGAAGGGGACGACAGAGGAGGAGATGGTTGGATGGCATCACCGACTCTATGAACATGAGTTTGAGTAAACTCCAGGTGTTTGGCAATGCACAGGGAGGCCTGGTGTGCTGCAGTCCATTTGGTTGTAAAGAGTCGGACACAACTGAGTGAGTGAACTGAACTGAATTATAGTACAGATCACAAAAATGAATGGCATTGATGATAATGGTTCTCCCACTCAAATCTCGTGTACTCCACAATGAATTCATCACCCAGGTGCTATTAAGGTCAGCTGCAAGCAAGCCATATAGTCTTCTGAGAATTGCCCTTGGTTGGATGTAACCATCTTGCCTGGAAGTTCCTAGGAGCTTTTTCCCTACCTCCAGGGAATGAAGGGCTAATGAATGAATTGGATGACAAGGGGCCTATATTGATACAAAAGCCTGAATTTCTTGTCTCTGCCTCAAGTACTCTGACTCTGTAGTGCCATTTGTGTTTCAGACTCCTTGTGGTTTGAGACTGAGGCTGGAATTCAGCAGAACCCAGGCCTTTTGCCTCACTTCTCATCCTTTCCCTATCCTGCTTTCATCACTCCTCTATGAATCACTTGCTTAAAATTCTTTTCTCAAGCAATATCACTAGTGCACTTGACCTGGGAGCAGATATACTGGAAAATTTTTGGTGAATTGAATTGCCTGGCAGGGCTGATGGCCTATTGGAAATCGGTAATCATGTGTACATCTGATTCAAAGCTATATAGTATGGGTGTATATCCAGTAAAGCTTGGATTTTAAAATGCAGACCTAGAGAAAACATAGGTCAGAATTAATTTAGGATGACATTTTGCCAGATAGCTGTGATGAAAAAAATAGAAGTGCTGTGGAGTTTGGGTACTGACATAAGTATAGAAATAGTGGTCTGTGGTATCAATGAGTAAGGAAAGACATTAATAAAGATAAATGTTGCGGCATAAGGAAAAGCAGAAGGTAGAAGATGAAAAGATCCTACAGGGTCAAGAATTAAGATCAAAAGAGTAAATAATTCAACTGGAAGGGCTGATGGCAGTAGCAAAAATATAACAAATATGAATTTATGATTAAGTGGTTCCATTTCTGGTAACAACAAATTCCTAGATATAACCTTTGCAGAATGTGGCTGAATTGATATCAGAGACTTAGAGGTCAAGGATGTGAGAGACCAGGTAGTGAAAGGATGGGTTTATGTATGGGTGTTGAAGGTGCTGCGATGTTAAAGACGCTTTGGCCTGGTCCCAAAGAATCAGGTCAACAAATAGAGAATGAACCAGAGGCTTCAAAAATGATCACAGATGAGAAGGGGGAAGAGCAGTGTAATGAATAGTTTGGTAATCAAGGGAGTAGGACTTACTTTACAAGAAGCTGAAAGAAATGGTCTAGAAGTGGAAATGAGAAGCACAAAGTAAATAGACAGTCCTAACCCTCATGCACAGAGTGGGTAGATGGTAAACAAAACACTGACCATCACGTGAGAGGTAACCTTCCAAAAGACTGACGTTTCCTACTGAGAACCAGATTTCAGTTAAGATAAGGACAAGTAAGAACTCTGAACAGTGGGTAAGGATAAAGCAGAGTTTGCTGGACTTTCTCTGAATTAGGTGGTAAAATATAGGCCATGTAGCATCCAGGTTAATTATATGCTCAGGACCAGCCATATATGGTGAAGTGCAACATGAAAATGCATAGCTCCTTATCCAAAAATTATTAATAATCTCAAGACAATTAGAAAAGAACCTTAACTTAAGTATGGGGCCTTTTTCTATGTGGAGCCCTGCATAAGAAGAAAACTTGTAATTGGCCTCTGGATTCAGACTGCCTGCATTCAAATCTAGACTCTGCCTAGTACTAGCTTCCTCTGGTCATTTATGTTCTCAGTTTCCTCCTCTTCAAAATGATCATCTTGGTATTCAAAAGGATTTTGATGAAAATTAAATGGGTTCATATGTGTGCAATGCCTGATATGTACTATGCACTCAATACATTTTCTGACTTTTTTATTATTGGTAATAGAATACATGTCAGCTAGTATAAGTCTCTCACCAATATTAGTTGTAAATTTTGAAGTTCAAGGGAGTTAAACTACAAAAGAAAATCAGTTCTCATTCACCATTGACTGTAAACCACCATGAAGACGAGTTTAAATTCATGTTATCTATGCATTTTCTTGTAATAGTTTGATCTTTCAAGTGGTCATTACTTGAAAGAAGCTGCCATATTCAATCTGTCCTCAAGAGAAAAACTTAAAATGTGCTTCAGTCAGTTCTGAGTCTTCTATTTGTGAGAATAATTGGGATTCTGCCACTTTCACAGAAGCGAAAGTTTGGGTATTATGGGAGAGTTTTGCTATTGTCATGGAGCTGATGGCAGAAGGTGACTAACATCCTGCAAATTGGCAGCCAGCACTGCCTCTGAAGACTGACCCGCTAATGTTAAAGAATGAGCTGCCCACTGATTTGTGTCCCTTCCAAGATCCCCCTGAAAACCTACAGATTTTATTTTTGCCTAGGTGTAAAACTCCTTAGCTTCTCAAGGGATAGAACTATTGGGACTGTGAATGGAGAGTTTTGTGTGGTCCTTAATTGGGAGAGGAACCTGTCAAAAATAATGTATTCACATATACTCTGAGCTGTTATGGGCCTGGCAACACTATAGAAACTGTCACACAGCTGGTGGCAGGTGGGTTGATTTTTCAACAACACTAAGAGCTGACAGGAATGTCTTTCAGAAATCTACTGCCTTGAAGATTTCTAGTTAAAGTATTAGGAGAGGTGTGGAGGGTATAAGGGGAGACAGGATGCGAATTAGATGGCTGGGTACCTGCTGTGAAATATTGGAACTGTGACAGCTGATTTCTGTTTAATTTGGGGAAGCAACTAATCTGCTTTGAAATCAGAAGTTGTAGTAAGTTCGCGTATTGCGTTGCTAGATTTAAACTATGGATCATTTGGGGAACACTAATGAGAGAAGCTGGGTAATCTAAGAGAGGATAGAATGGAAAAGAGAGGGGATGCGTCACTCGTGTTTTTGTGAAAAGGCTGCTACTATTTATACACAGGATAGTGGCTGTTTTGTGTGTCATTTTTGTTTCTGTTCTCATGGAAATCAATGTCTCATCTCCCTTTCCTTCCTGTTCCTCCTCCTAAGTTTTGGCCACGTAGACTGCTCACTGTCTCCTGCAAAACTGCAGCTCCTTTCAAGTGAAATAGGGACAAAAACTCAACTGAATGAATATTTGCTTTGCTCCTCCTCCTCCTCTCTAGTTTTAAGGGTTTTAAAACTTGTTTTGTGCCACAAACTTCTTTGGCAATCTAAAGAAACCTGTGGATTACTTCTCAGAATGATGTTTCTAAATGCATAAAATAAATGCATAGCGTATAAAGAGAAACCCAATTATGCTGAAATGCAGTTTTCTCCTTGAATCCCTTGGAAAAGAGCCCCTGCCCTAGTTCTTGGACCTTTTTATGCAGATCATACTAATCAGTGGAGGGAAAATCAGAATAGGGAATTTGAAGTGTGTCAAGAGTAACTTCTACAAGGGGTAAGAATAAAGAGAAATACAGCAAAGGAAATGAAAAAGGAAAGACCTCTTGGGATGAAATATATTTTGATGCTGTGTAGAGAAGGAGAAACATGAAGGGATGCTTCAGGGGAAGCAGAAGGGGGTAAAACATAAAGAAATGAAAAGGATGGCAAAAGAAGGTTTTAAATTGAGTCCCTTTGATGTTCTTTGAGAGACAATTAGAGAACTGGAATTATTTTCTCATTATGACTAGAGTCTATTTGCTTGAAGACTGGCTCACATGAGGCTCAGAACTTTGTTCGGGTTGCACATGGAATTTATTCTAGTTTCCACCATCTATTTCTCTCTAAAACCTTCTGAAATTTTAGAAACCATATATATCTTCTATGATCAATCACATTCTGTCCCTTTAGTGATACTTACTTTAACACTCTCCTTTTCTCATACTGTTGCAACTATCTCTTCATCAGTAATTAATCTCTTGCTTTGCACTGTGGTCACATGTGCTGATTTCCTTCATATTGTTGGCCCGAGTGCCTCAAACATTGTGATGAATGAATTAATGAATACATTTATTGAATGCATAATGGATACATATCAAAATGTCTGCCTACATTTTTGGTAGGAATGCTCATAAAAGCAGAAGACACTGTCATCCTAGGAACTGTAATCATGGACTGAGGGCTTTTTAGGTGCCAAACTGCATGCTAACCTCTTCATCTATATGTCTTACATCACAACAACTCTGAAGGAGAAATTTTATTAATCCTATATTAATGATGAGGTGTGGCTATTTTCTGTTAATCAGTGGAGATTTGGACTTGAATGATACATTCTTCCTTCTTATTTAAAAACTCAATTATCCACTGTATCAAACTGTCTCCTTTATGACAAAATAGATAATAATCTCTCAATATTTTTTCATTAGTATTCTTATTGATACTTGCTCTTAATATTAACAAGAAACATTATATTTTCATAAATAGAAAGATAGTCTTACATCCTGAAAAATCTCACAATCTCTTCCTGGTCTTTATAAAACAACTTTGTATCCATCTTGATTTGCTATATTTCAGTAAACCTTCAGAAAAGCAATCTGTCACTTCGGATAATACTGATAGGCTATCCAACTGGACCTCGATTAATCATGGGTCTAGATTTATCTTTTTCTCACCGTTGTTAGTAAAACACCATTAACCTATATGGCAGATTTGTAATATTTACAGTGTCTTTTATTAATCAGTTACTGTTCCTGATGTTTGTGGCTTCCACAGGATTTTTAAAATGAAGACCAGAATCAAATCCCCTAATAATATTAAGTGCTAGTCACTCAGTTGGTTCTGACTCATTGTGAACCCATGGACTATAGACTGCCAAGCTCTTCTGTCCATGGAATTCTCCAGGCAAGAATAATGAACTGGGTGGTCATTCCCTTCTTCAGGAGATCTTCCCAACGAAGGGATCGAATCCAGTCTCCCATATTGCAGATTATTTTTTACCATCTGAGCATTAGAGAAGCCAAATAACATTAAAATAACACTGATTATTATGCCGATTTTACACTCCCTACCTATAAGTTAGATATGAGGATCCATATATATGTGTGTGTGTGTGTTTGTGTGTGTGTGTGTTAAATGAAAGTTCATAGAGGTTAGATAATCCAGTTAAGGGAGCACAGTTAGAGCTGAAACATGAATTTGAAACTATTTTTAAGTAGGGATTTCAGTTTTTCTTAATTGACTTTTTTATTTAGACAGTCAAAAATAATATGTCTTCAAGTATTAGCATGATAAAAGTCTACCTGTCATTGAAACACATGAGATTTGTAATTACAAATAGTCCCTGACCTACAGTGTTTCAACTTATGATATTTCAACTTTACAGGTGATGTGATATTGTTATTCAGTCTCTGAGTGGTGTCTGGTGTCTGACTCTTTGCAGTCCCATGAACTGCAGCATGCCAGGCTCCTCTGTCCTTCACTATCTCCTGGAGTTTGCTCAGATTCATGTCCATTGAATCAATGATGCTATTTAACCATCTAATCCTCTGCCTCCCCTTTCTCCTTTTGCCTTCAATATTTCCCAGCATCAAGGTCTTTTGCAATGACTCAGCTCTTTACAGCAGATAGCCAAAGTATTGGAGCTTCAGTTTCAGCATCAGTCCTCCCAATGTATTTTTAGGGTTGATTTTCTTGAGGATTGACTGGTTTGATCTCCTTGCAGTCCAAGAGACACCCCAGGGTCTGCTCTAGAACCACAATTTGAAAGCCTCAATTCTTCAGCACTCAGTCTTCTTAATGGTACAACTCTCACATCCATCCATGACTACTGGAGAAACCATAGCTTTGACTATACAAATATTTGTTGACAAAGTGATGTCTCTGCGTTTTAATATGCTGTTTAGGTTTATCATAACCTTGGGCTTCCCTGATGACTCCCTCAGTAAAGCGTCTGCCCGCAAAGCGGGAGACCCAGGTTCGATTCCTGTGTCGGGAAAGTCCCCTGGACAAGGAAATAGCAATCCATTCCAGCACTCTTGCCTGGAAAATCCCATGGACGGAGGAGCCTGATAGGCTACAGTCCATGGGGTCGCAAAGAGTTAGACACGACTGAGCAACTTCACTTCACTTCAATTCACTTCACTTCCTTCCAAGGAGCAAGCGTCTTTTAATTTTACGGCTGTAGTCACTGTCTGCAGTGGTTTTCGAGCTCAAAAAAATAAAATCTGTCACTGCTTCCACTTTTACCCCTTCTATTTGCCATGAAGTGATGGGATTGGATTCCATGATATTAGTTGTTTGAATGTTGCGTTTTAAGCCACCTTTTTCACTCTCCTCTTTCATCCTCATTAGGAGGATAATTAGCCTCATTAGCCTCTTTAGTTTCTCTTCACTTTCTGCCATTAGGGTGGTATCATCTGCCTATCTGAGGTGGTTGATATTTTCACCAGCAGTCTTGATTCTAGTTTGCAATTCATTCAGCCAGGCATTTCTTATGATGTACTATGCACTGAAGTTAAATAAGCAGGGTGACAATATACAGCCTTGTACTGCTTTCTCAGTTTGGAACCAGTCTATTGTTGCATGTCCAGTTCTTACTCTTGCTTCTTGACCTGCATACAGGTTTCTCAGGTAAGGTGGTCTGGAACTCCCATCTCTTTAAGAATTTTCCACAGTTTATTGTGATCTACACAGTCAAGGGTTTTAGCATAGTCAGTGAAGCAAAAGTAGATGTTTTTCTGGAATCCCCCTTCTTTCTCTTTGATCCAATGAATGTTGGCAATTTGATTTCTGGTTCTTCTGCCTTTTCTAAATCCAGCTTGTACATCAGGATGTTCTCAGTTCACATACTGCTGAAGCCTACCTTGAAGAATTTTGAGTATAATATTACTAGCATATGAAATAAGCACAATTATACAATGGAGTTGGATTACTGTTAAGCTGAATGGTTTGGCTTGGAAAAGAAACGAAATCGTTCCATCATTTTTGAGATTGCACTCGAGTACTGCATTTTGGACTCTTGTTGACTATTGGGGGTACTCCATTCCTTCTAAAGGATTCTTGCCTACAGTAGCAGATATAACGGTCATGTGAATTAAATTCGCCCGTTCTCGTCCATTTTCGTTCACTGATTCTTAAGATGTTGATGTTCACTCTTGCCATCTCCTGGTTGATCACATCTAGTTTACCTTGATTCAGGGACCTAACATTCCAGGTTCCTATGCAATATTGTTCTTTACAGCATTGAACTTTATTTTCACTACCAGACACATCCTCAACTGAATATCATTTTCATTTTGGCCCAGCTACTTCATTGTTTCTGGAGATAGTAGTAACTGCCCTTCGCTCTTCCTCAGTAGTATACTGGACACCTTCTGACCTTGGGGGGCTCATTTTTGGGTGTCATATCTTTTTGCCTTTTCATACTGATCATGGGATTTTTACAGCAAGAATACTGGAGCGGTTTGCATTCCCTCTTCCAGTGGACCATGTTGTGTCAGACCTGTTCACTATGACCCGTTTGTCTCAGGTGGCCCTGCATAGCATGGCTCATAGTTTCATTGAGTTATGCAAACCTCTTCTCCACAACAAGGCTATAATTCATGAAGGGGATGTTATAGTGATATGCAATAAGTTGAATCTTTTCCCAGGCTCACAAAATATACTATGACATGATCCTGAGTGGCAAGCCACTGCTCCCAGTCAGCCATGTGATCACAAGGGTATTAGCAACAAATACACTTACAAACTTTCTGGGCCCAGATAGCCATTCTATTTTTCACTTTCAGTTTAGTTTTCAATAAACTACAGTATATATTTTGTACTTTATTATAATATAGTCTTTGTGTGAGAGGCTAGTGTCCTACTTTAGGCTACTGTACATGTTCTGAGCACGTGTAAGGTAGGCTAGTCTAAGCCATGATATTTGTGAGTTTGATGTATTAAATGCATGTTGACTTACAGAAGAAGCATGCCTTTGTTTTACTGTTCTTTGTTTCATTGTGCTTCCCAAACTTGTGCTTTTCCAAACTGACAATTTGTGGCAACCCTTCACCCAGAAAGTCGATTGGTGCCGTTTTCCCAATGGTATTTGCCCACTTCATGTCTCTGTGTCACATTTTGGTAATTCTCACAAAATTTAAAAATTTTATTACTGAGTTTGTTATGATACTATGGCTTCCCTAGTGGCCATTCAACTGGGAAAGAATCTGCCTGCATTGCAGGACACACAGGTTCGATCCCTCGATCCCTGGGTAAGGAAGATCTCCTGGAGAGAAAAATGGCAGCCCACTCCAGTACTCTACCCTCAAGAATTCCATGGACAGAAAAACCAGGCAGGCTAAAGTCCATGGATCACAGAGTCAGATATGACTGTGCCTTTCACTTTTATTTTTTTTCATGGTGATATGTGATCTTTGAGGTTACTATTGAAATTGTTTGGGGCATCCTGAGACATACCTGTACAAGATGGGGAACTTAATCTATAAATGTTATATGTGTTCTGATGCCTTCATGAATGAGCTGTTCCCCCTCATTCTCTCCTTTGCTTGAACCTCCCTATTCATGGAGATACAATTATTTTGAAATATACCAATTAATACCCCTATAATGGCCTCTAAATGTTCAAGAGAAAGGAAGAGTCAATTGATGTTGCATACTTCACTGTTGTTTTATTTCAAGAAATTGCCACAGACACCTCGACCTTTAGCAACCACCACCCTCATCACTCAGCAGACTTCAACATGGAGGCAAGATCCTCCACCAGCAAAAAGATAATGACTCACTGAAGGTGCAAATGATAGTTAATCTTTTTTAGCAATAAAGCATTTTATTTAACATATGCACATTTTTGACATAATGCTGTTGCACACAGCATTGGTTGAAACACAGCAACAGGCTACACAGTAATAGACCACCTTATAGTCTATGTTACACAATAGTGTAAACATCACTTTCATATGTTTTGGGAAACAAAAAAAAATTGTGTGACTCAGTTTATTAAGGTATTTTCTTTATTGGGGTCATCTAGGATTGAGGCTGGGCTGTTTGTAAGATATGCTTATATTTTCAGTTTGCATGAATTTGTGATTCATGGGGTCGCAAAGAGTCGGACATGACTGAGCGACTGAACTGAACTGAACTGAACCCCATTGTTAGTTGAGGGAGATCTGTATTTGAATGAGGGGTTGGGGAAGAATGAGGGGTAAAAAAAATAACATATACCATGGGTATTATATTCATATGATACTTTCATAAAGAATTTGTTAATGTCATAATATATCTGTTAAGTAATTTTAATTAAAATAGTTTACATAAATAGATTGTTTCCCTATTTTACCAAAACAAAGCATACTTTTTTGTAATATTAATGATGTAAATTTTCCATATCCTTATTAATAAGCAAAATGGATAATGTGCCAATAGAAAGAAGTATTTTTGTTACCTCACCAGCTTTGCTTTTCCAAAATAGTCTTTTTCTTGATACTCCAAATTGAATTATAAGAAGAACATTGAATTCACTTGTTAATAGTAGTACAGTAAATATTAATAATATGAGGAATTATTTGTGGGTATTCATTTTTAAATGTTCCATGAATATTCTTATTTAATGTTTGCATATTCTAGGAGGAATGACAAAAGTCATAAATTCTTTTTAAGGTTGTTAAACACCTCCAAGTGCTAATAATTATTTTAAGAGATAAAAGTTTTTAAAAAACCTTGCTATAGCCTTGTCAAAGTTAAAATCTTTATAATTCCTAATTGTTGTTTAGTCGCTAAATTGTGTCTGACCCTTCTGCAAGCCCACAGACTATAGCCCATCAGGTTCCTCTGTCCATGGGATTCTCCAGGCAAAAATACTGGAGTGGGTTGCCGTTCCCTTCTCCAGGGGATCTTCCTGACCCAGGGATTGAACCCCAGGTCTCCAGGGATTGAATCACAGGCAGATACTGTCTGAACCACCAGAGTACTTATTCTCATTTGGCTGGTTTCATTTATTTCCACAGCAGTAACATCACAGTAGCAGTGAACACACCCAGGGATCAGATCTTGGTCTCTAGAAATTATCCTCCAATAAAAGAAATCAGGGTTCCTTGCAGAGATTGTTGATTTCGTCACTTGAGCAGGGAAAATAAGATATGAACTTCATGCATCTTGTGATGCCATAGATGGAGGAGGTGTTAAAAATGAGGAAGAAGAAGAGACAAAAGAGCATAAAAACTTGTCAAATGGGCACAGGAGCAACTTGAAAACTCTCCCATAGCCAAAGCTGGAGTGATAAAAGCAACCAATTAAATAATTATAGTACTGGAATATAACCCAAAGAATAAAATGAATATTCACAAATCTGTACTGTTATAATTACATGATTGACTGAATAAATAAATAAATGTGTTAAAACCTTCCTTACAGAATTATTCTAGTTAGTGATTATAGACAGAATGAGGGAAATGGAAGGCTACCTTTAAACTGTGATAGTAATTGTTGCTGCAGGCAAGGTCCACTGGTGAAAGCTAAAATTAGTGGTAAAAATTTTAAGGACAATCAGCATAGTTATATAGTCTTAAAGTGTGTTATACTCAAAGAATTTATTAACACTGTGATAATGTTAACATATGTCCACAGATTTATTGAAATTCTGTCATGGGAAATGTTATGTAATTTTCCTCCCCTTCAGTATCAGATGGACTTAATGTATCACTTCTAAAAGGGAGAATATAGAAAAAGAAAAACAATAACTTTATATTGAAAACTCTGGGAAAAACCATCTTAACCAAAGGATCAAGCTTAACATTCCTAGTCATAAAGGATCCTGGTAGGCTACAGTCCATGAGGTTGCAAAGAGTTGGCCAGGACTGAGCAACTTCACTTGATACTATGTACCCTCTGGTATGACGTCATTAGAAGAGCACTGGATAGTACTGTTTCCAAAATTATACAACCTCAGTTTAACCATGAGAAAGTATTAGACAGATCCAAATTTAAGGCTATTCTGCAAAATGTCCAATTAGTGTTCTTTTAAAGAGTCAAATTTATGAAAACACAAGGAAAGATGAGAGAAATTTCAGGTTAGAGGAAAGAGACCAAGGCAACATAAGGGGCTTACCTGGTCGCTCAGACTGATGCTGAAGCTCCAACAGTTTGGCCACCTGATGCAAAGAACCAGTTCTTTGGAAAAGACCCTGATGCTGGGAAAGATTGAAGGCAAAATGAGCAGAGGGCATCAGAGAATGGGATGGTTAGGTAGCATCACCGAATCAATGGATAAAAATTTGAGCAAACTCTGGGAGATAGTGAAGGAAGCCTGCTGCAGTCTATAGCATTGCAAAGAGCCTGACATGAATTAGCAACTGAACAACAACAGCAAAGGGAATATAATGAGTAAATGAATATGATAACCTGGATGGGATCCTGGAGCAAGAAAAGAAGGCATTAGTGGGAAATGTGGGGAAATCCAAACAATGTTTATAGTTTAGTTCGTAAAATTGTACCTTCTTAATTTCTCAATGTTGATCATGATACCATGGCTGAAGAACACAAGGAAACTCTCTATACTCTCTCTACAACATTGCTATAAGTAGAAAATTACTTCAAAATCACAAGTTTTAAAAAGTTCAAGCCTAGAAACAATTAAATGTTTCCCTTTTAAGTAAGCAGAAACAAATGAGTGGTATAATGGCAAAAATAGATTATGTGTAATGCTAAGAAGAGCTTTAAATGGGTGTGACCTAGATTCTCTTTGTTTTAGTATCATTCCAAAATGATAACATTATAAATAACTATTGTTGGCTGAAGCATTAACGTTTTATTTCTGTTAAGTAAAGGTTATGAATAGAGATGAAGCATGTCCAGGAAACAACCGTGTATGTTTTCAAAACAAAATAAAACAAACAAAAAATATATATATACACTTTGAAAGATTTGGTAACAACAGACTTCAGGTAAATCTAATCTTTAAAAGAGCTGCTATTAAAATTATAGAAAAGAAAATAATCCTTCTATCAGATACTAAGAGTTTTAAAATATTTTAATGAATTTCATTTGTGTATGTAAAGATGTAATAGACTATTAAGTTATCTAAGTTGATGTCTTCCCCATATCATTTAACAGTAAGCATATGTTTGTTGTATTCTCATTGAATGACTGTGGAACTTAGGCTTCCAGTAACTTTTATTCTCCTTCCTTGAAACATGTTCCCAGCAAAATAATTTCCCATGCACTCCTCAGTATCCACAGCATATCCCAGCTCCTCCTTGGAGCCTTTGATAATTATTGCAGTCCTCATTTTTTGTCAAAACTTTATATCTCATTTTTTCTCCCTTAGTTAACATGAGTGCCTTAGTCAATATTTCATACTTAAGCACAGGCACTACCTTGTACTTATTTTTTTCTCCAAAGCACCCAGCGCAGTGCTAAACCTAAATAGGGCCTTAATGAATAATTGATTGTTTAATTAAACTCAATGCTTGTACAACAAGGATAATCCATTTCCTGACTTTGCAAGACAACAAAAAAATAACTGTTTATCAGAGACTGCCCTTATTGCTGAACATGTATTGTAGGCAAAATACTAAAGCTGCAAGTACAAAAATCATGCCAGATTAATGATCATCCCTGTGTTACCCATTAGAAGTTATTTGAACCAGCTTCAGTGCAATGATTTTTGACCTACTTTCCATTTTTTAAATTAAATTAGGAGCTAAACTCTGTATTTCTTCCCATCTTTGAAAAGCCAAACAAACATCAGCATTTCCAAAAATAAATAAATAAATAAAATAGAAAAATATCATCAGTTAAAAGACTATAAAGTATAGGATTTTTTCTTTTAAAAATGTGTTCTCTTATCTCTGGAAAAACTCCCAATGCAGTGTATTTTCATAAAAAATTAGACAAAAACAGTTATGAGTTGAAAGTTGAATGGACTTTTCAAAAGACCAGAAAGGGGGTGGTAATAAAATTTTGAACTGAAAAATGAAGAAATAGCAAACAGAAGAAATCAATTGTATGTTCCTGATACTTTTTCTTTTTGAAAAATACAAAATCCTAAATCATTTTCTAATTTCCCTTAAATGGGTATGAACCTCACAATCTTTTAAAACATAGGGAATATGTCCTACAACATTAAAATGGATATCACTGACATATTTAAGAATTTCAGCCAACATGTATTCTTGAAACTTGAGGTATCAACATGTTTTTGTTTGAGTTGAGTAAGAACTCTGTAAAGATCAGAATCCCAATTGAGATGAGATTTTGCTCTAGGGTGCAAACCCTTATAGCAAGCTCACTCTAATTTTAATTAATGGGTGACATAGAAACCCTGTGAAATAAATAAAAATGATTCATTTGACAACATATGGCAAATTCAAGCTGGGTTTTTCATCCTTTTTTGTAACATCCATATTGTTATCACAAGGTAGCTATGGAATTTGGCTGCCTAAGAGAAAATAACATAAAGGCTGCCCCTTTCAAATATCTGTGTTTCTCCCAGAAAGAAAAATACTACAGAAGTATGCAAAATAAAGAGGAAAACAAAGATGTTCTTGTACAATTATTTGAGCTTATATCTTGAGCTTTTATTGAAGTTCATTTACAATTCTAAAGTCTCTGACTCAGACTTCTTTAATTTATAAAGACATTAATTTAGCTACTACTACGGCAAGCTATTAGCTTCCCTGGTGGCTCAGATGGTAAAGAATCTGCCTGGAATGTGGGAAACCTGGATTCAATACCTGAGTTGCCTGGAGAAGGGCATGGCAATCCACTCCGGTATTCATGCTTGGAGAATCCCATGGACAGAGGAGCCCAGTACATTTGCTTGAGGACACTATTTTTATAGCAATGCTTGGAAATCATTTCAAGTATTCAGCTATATATTTTCAGAATAAAATAAAATGGAAAAATTGTTTTTCTTGTATTTCTGTAGAGTCCCAATAATTTTTAACCAATTCCTTTGACCCAGAGCTATACTGCTCCTCCTGGAAACAGATGAGATTTTTTCCTTAGCCCAAAGTTAAAGTATCAGAAATACAACCATTAATAAGACATGTGGGGCCTCACTGATGGTCCAGTAGTTAAACAAAAATAAACTCTGTGCTTCTACTACAGGAGGCACAGATTCAATGCCTGGTCTGCAAACTAGGATCCCACATGCCGTGCAGAAAAGACAGGTAGCAAGCATATAATTTACTTGAAACTATTAGTAGATAAATAGTCCAAAACTATTTAGATTTCACAGCAGATTTTAAGTGCTATACTTCCAAGTATTTTACCATTAGCCAGTGGTAATGATAAATGGTGCCAATAGAGTTCTATCTGCTTCCTTTATTTGACTGTGAATGTGATACCTGGGTTATTTTATAAAAATGTTGGAGGACTTTACTCTTCCTAGAATTTTTCTTTTGCTGTTCATTTATTCATTAATTTACTCACTCATATAGTCAACAAACATTTATGAGTTGCTAAATATGAGAGCTGCTGTATCAGTCTCTGGGGAACCCATGATGAGGAAAAAAGGCTTGGCTGCTCTTCTCATGAAGGTAAGAGTTTAGTAAAGTAAGTGGGTACTAATCAAACTATTACAGAAATAAATGTGGGATTACAACTTTTGATCAGTGCCATGAAGAAACGGATGTGGTACCATTGGATGGTAGACTAAGAAAAGGCTTCCCTAAGTTAAAAATGCAAGGGACATTTAGGTTGCTTCCATGCCCTGGCTATTGTAAATAGTTCTGCAGTGACCACTGGGGTGCATGTGTCTTTTAGAATTGTGGTTTTCGCAGGGTTTATGTCCAGTAGTGGGATTGCTGCATCATATGGTAGTTTTATTCCTGGTTTGTTAAGGAATATCCGTACTATTCTTCATTAGTGGCTGTACCAATTTACATTCCCACCAACAGTGCAGTAGGGTTCCCTTTTCTCCGCACCCTCTCCAGCATTAATTGCTTATAGTTTTCTTGTTGATGGCCATTCTCATTGGTGTGACGTGATGCCTCATTGTTGTTTTGATTTGCACTTCTCTAATAAGGAGCTAGGTTGAGCATCTTTAATGTGGTTGTTGGCCATCTGTATGTCTTCTTTGGAGAAATGTCTGTTTAGATCTTTTGCCCTTTTTTAAAATTGGGTCATTTTTCTGATATTAAGCTGTATGAGCTCCTTATATATTTTGGCGATTAATCCTTTGTCAGTTGCTTCATTTGCAATCATTTTCTCTCATTCTAAGGGTTGTTTTTAACCTTTTTACATTTTTTCCTTTGTTGTGCAAAAACTTTTAAGTTTAATTAAATCTCCTTTCTTTATTTTTGTTTTTATTCCCATCACTCTGGGAGGTGGGTCACTGCAACACTATTTATAATAGCTAGGACATGGAAGAAACTTAGATGTCCATCAGCAGATGAATGGATAAAAAAGTTGTGGTATATATATATATATATACATGCACATATATATATATATACAATGGAATATTACTCAGCCATAAAAAGGAATAAATTTGAGTCAGTTGTAATGAGGTGGATGAACTCAAAACCTGTTATATAGAGTAAAGTAAGTCAGAAAGAGAAAAACAAATATCATATAGTAATGCATTTATATGGGGTATAGAAAAATAGTACTGATGCATCTAATTACAGAGAATAAATGAAGATGCAGACATAGAGAATGGTCCAGTGGACACAGCAGGGGAAGGAGAAGGTAGCACAGATTGAGAAAATAGCATTAACACATATACATGATCATGTGTAAAACAGATAACCAGCGGGAAGCTGCTGTTCCTAGCCTGGTGCTCTGTGAGACCTAGAGGGGTGGAATAGGGTGGGGATGGAGGTGCAAATATATATAATTATGACTGATTCACACTGATGTACAGCAGAGTCCACCGCAGCCTTGTAAGGCAATTATCTTCCAATCGAAAAAAGAATGGAAGGGGAGAGAACATAGCAGAAAACGGAGGTAGCATCCACTCAGTCATCATATTTTCAACCAGGTACTGAGGTAACAGCTGTAATGAGACTTGGTGGATGGCCTTAAGTAGAAGAAAGCATGTGTGTTTTTAGCAACTGAAAAAAGATTGACGGGCTTGAAGTGTGAGGTGGAGGAGTTACTAATTGGAATCTCATGGTTGTCGGGAGAAGGGATATACAGAGTCTCATAAGCACTGTTTCTATTATAAAAGCAAAAGGAAGCCACTGAGAGTCAGGTGGATAGTGATATAGTGGAGTATGTTTCTAAAACTATACTGGGTGCATATTTGGAGAAGACGTGCATGAAGGCAAATTATAAAGCCTTTCCTAGGTTGATTGCTCTTTGAGAAAGTTCCACCTTCTCTTTATTTTCAGGATATTTGGCGTTAATTAGGTTGGCTTAAAGCTCAACATTAAGAAAACAAAGATCATGGCATCTGGTCCCATCACTTCATGGGAAATANCTTTATTGACTATGCCAAAGCCTTTGACTGTGTGGATCACAGTAAACTGTGGAAAATTCTTCAAGAGATGAGAATACCAGACCACCTGCCTGCCTCTTGAGAAACCTATATGCAGGTCAGAAAGCAATAGTTAGAATTGGACATGGACCAACAGACTGGTTTCAACTAGGAATAGTAGTACATCAAGGCTGTATACTGTCACCCTGCTTATTTAAATTCTATGCAGAGTACATTATGAGAAACGCTGGGCTGGAAGAAGTACAAGCTGCACTCAAGATTGCTGGGAGAGATATCAGTAACTTTAGATATGCAGATGACACCACCCTTATGGCAGAAAATGAAGAGGAACTAAAAAGTCTCTTGATGAAAGTGAAAGAGGAGAGNTATACTGTCACCCTGCTTATTTAAATTCTATGCAGAGTACATTATGAGAAACGCTGGGCTGGAAGAAGTACAAGCTGCACTCAAGATTGCTGGGAGAGATATCAGTAACTTTAGATATGCAGATGACACCACCCTTATGGCAGAAAATGAAGAGGAACTAAAAAGTCTCTTGATGAAAGTGAAAGAGGAGAGTGGAAAAAGTTGGCTTAAAGTTCAACATTTGGAAAACGAAAATCATGGCATCTGGTCCCATCACTTCATGTGAAATAGACGGGGAAACAGTGGAAACAGTGTCAGACTTTATTTTTGGGGGCTCCAAAATCACTGCAGATGGTGACTGCAGCCATGAAATTAAAAGACACTTACTCCTTGGAAGAAAAGTTATGACCAACCTAGATAGCATATTCAAAAGCAGAGACATTACTTTGCCAACAAAGGTTTGTCTAATCAAGGCTATGGTTTTTCCAGTGGTCATGTATGGATATGAGAGTTGGACTGTGAAAAACGGTGAGTGCTGAAGAATGGATGCTTTTGAACTGTGGTGTTGGAGAAGACTCTTGAGAGTCCCTTGGACTGCAAGGAGTTCCAACCAGTCCATTCTGAAGGAGATCAGCCCTGGGATTTCTTTGGAAGAAATGATGCTGAAGCTGAAGCTCCAATACTTTGGCCACCTCATGCAAAGAGTTGACTGATTGGAAAAGACTCAGATGCTGGGAGAGATTGGGGGCAGGAGGAGCAGGGAACAACCGAGGATGAGATAGCTGGATGGTATCACTGACTCGATGGGCGTGAGTCTGAGTGAACTCTGGGAGATGTTGATGGACAGGGAGGCCTGGTGTACTGTGATTCATGGGGTCACAAAGAGTCGGACATGACTGAGCAACCGAAATGAACTGAACTGAACTGAACTGACCTGACATCTGTGGTACTTGAAAGAAATAAAGGAAACCTGCAACATGACGTTCATGGCAACCTCAATGGAAAAATCACAACATAGGCAAATAAAATTTTAGATTTTAAAATCTGTAGTGCAAAATTAACATATCTTTCGAAAATCAAATTCTTTAATACTTGAGCATGGTAGAGGTACAAAACTTGCCCATGGGCCAAGTGATCATTAGTCATAGCTGTCCATCATGAGCTGCGTTCTGATGAAAATTCCAAATCATCAAGTCGGTGGAGTCAGTAGCAATTCATGGTAAGACAGAAATAGCTTGGAACTTCCCTGGTGGTCTAGTGGCTAAAACTTCATTTTCCAATGCAGCGGGTGCAAATTGAATCCCTGGTTGTGGCACTAAGATCTCACATGCCTGTGGTCCAAACATAGAAGAGAAGGAATATTGTAACAAATTCAATAAAGCCTTTAAAACTGGTCCACATCAAAAATTCTTTTAAACAAAAAGTAGCTTATTCAGAAATGAGCACTTTGCAAAAAAGAAAGCAGGCCCAGACCACCTGTTATAACCAGCATTGTACAACGACTCCTTTCTCAGGTCACATGTGTGGTCACATTGGGTGCCTCAAAGGACCAGCTGAAGGAAGAAGGGAACAATCCCAGTGACTCTTGCAAGGGGTTGATCCATTGCATGGATACCTTAAAGACTGTGATGAGAAAAGAACACTTCCTTTATGGGTAGAATGGTAGGTCTAGATCTGGTTATCCACTTTTGTGAAAGAGAAAAGTGGCCCCACTTGGTAATACAACTAGATTCCTAGACAGTGGTAATTGACCTGGCCAGCTAGTAAGAGAGCTGAAAGAAAAATATTAGAACAATGAGACAGTAAAGTCTGGTATACAGACTTGTGGATGGATATACACTAGTGGGTCCAAAGTGTGAAGATCTTTATTATGTATTTTCAGTGCCTACCAGAATGCATCCATCATGGAAGAGGAACTGAAAAATCAAGTTGAAAAAATGACTGTCAGTTGATGCCAGCTTGCCTTTGCCAGAAGTCCTAACAATGCCAGCAAGGTAAACTTGTGAATAAGTGACCACAAGAGACTGTAGATGGGTCCAACAGCATAAACTCCCACTTACACATCTGATACAGTCAATGCCACAGCAAAGGTCCAATCTGTCAGCAATAGAGGGCAAGGCTAAACTACCAGTGTGGCACGATTCCTCAAGGAAGCCAACTAGCCATTGCTACTGCTAAGTCGCTTTAGTCGTGTCCGACTCTGTGCGACCCCATAGACAGCAGCCCACCAGGCTCCCCTGTCCCTGGGATTCTCCAGGCAAGAACACTGGAGTGGGTTACCATTTCCTTCTCCAATGCATGAAAGTGCAAAGTGAAAGTGAAGTCACTCGGCCGGGTCCAACTCTTAGTGACCCCATAGACTGCAGCCTACCAGGCTCCTCTGCCCATGGGATTTTCCAGGCAAGAGTACTGGAGTGGGGTGCCATCGCCTTCTCCAAACTGGTCATTAGATTGCAATTAAACATGGCCCCCTTCTGTTGTGAAAGGACCAGCGGTTCATCCTCAAACATGTGCCTACCTATTCAGAGTAAGTCTGTTTTTTCATGCTTATCTCAGCAGCATCATTATTTAGGAGCTGATGAAAAAATTGATCCACCAGCATGGAATTCCTCACAATGCAGGGTCCAGTCAGGAAATCCACTTCATAGTACAGGCAGCAAGAACTGAGGTCCATTAATATATATCAAAACCCACAGGACCCTGGAGCTCTCTGCCTTATGCCTAAATAGTCCCACTGCCAGAAAAAAACTGAAATTTGCTTGGAGCAAGCAAGCAATGTCCTCAAACACTGGGTTCCAAATATCCAGTTATTATCATCCTCAGTGACCCATTAAAGTGCTTTGTGCTTCCTATTTCTGCAACTGGAGTTTCCAAAGATAGAAGCACTGTTCCCAAAGACAAACTTACTAAAGGACACATCAATCAAGGGTTTCATTAAACTACAAATATAGTTGCTGGCTGAGCACTTTGGGTTACTTGTTTCAGGCAAAAAATAAAATAAAATAAATAATAATAATAATCTTTAATCGAAGGGTAGATAATCCTGATTAATAGAAAATGGTAGGGTTACTGCGGGGATGATGCCCAGGAGGCGAAAATGGCAACCCACTCCAGTATTCTTCCCTGGAAAATCTCCATGGATAGAGAAGCCTGGAGGGCTATAGTCCATAGGGTCACAAAGAATCAGACACAACTGAAGCCACGGAGCACTTAGGGTTACTACTGCACAGTGAGGGTAGGAAGGAATATGTGTGGAGCTCAGTGGACCTACTTGGAT
Source organism: Neotragus moschatus (assembly GCA_006410615.1). NCBI lineage: Eukaryota > Metazoa > Chordata > Mammalia > Artiodactyla > Bovidae > Neotragus > Neotragus moschatus. The sequence continues at coordinate 101,889 of SJYA01000045.1, read as the reverse complement.
GGCCCTTGAAATTTGCTGTCCAATTGTGGATATAATTTGTCCTATACAGTAACTCTGGCAAGAAAAGGATATGGCTATCAGAGTCCATGCCAAGTGTATGCAACTCTTTGCAACCCTATAGGCAGTAAATAGCCCTCCAGGCTCCTTTGTCCATGGAATTCTCCAGGCAAGAATACTAGAGTGGGTTAGCATTGCCTTCTCATACCTCCTGGGAATAAAAGCAGAGACGATACCACCCAGAAATCCACTGAGACCAGTAGAGGTGGTAACTGAGGGCAAGGCAAAGTTACAGTGGATTATGAAGGAGGGGGATAATGAATACCCATGGCAGCTCTAGGATCAAATACGGAGACAGAGTCTGTTTCATCAGGCTGAGTCACTCTTGTACATTTCTCTTGGGAGGGAAGCCGACCAGAGCCACAGAGGATCTCTCTCCTGATAGGTTGACTCTCAAGGTGCAAATGGTGGACCGTGACAGGGACAGATATGCATTGAAACTCACATCACATCTCTTCTAAAAAGGAATAGCCATCCAGCTGTGACAAGTGAGGTTACTGGACAGCCTCTCTCTACTGGCTTCGTTCAGATCTGTCTCAGATTTCAAGCCACGGTCAGGTTTTTCTCATAGCAGCCCTTTGTCAATTACTGAACAAGGTGGTCAAATGGCTTTTTTTTTCTTTCACAAGTCCTACTCTTTTACAAACTCTTGCTCTCCCATTCCTGTCTTATTGCTTGCTTCCTAGAGAATCCAACTAGCACATATTCTCTCTACTCTTTCTTGAAGTTTAATGTTTCCTTTTAAAATTATTTCCTTCAGTCTAAAGAATTTTTGTGTTTATTTCAACGCAAATTTATCTGAGATAATTAACTCACTGGAAATTAGGAGTCAGCTATTGTGCTACTCAAAGGAAAACATAAAATGGAGAACAGGAGTGACAAAAGAAAAAGGTATTTTTGAAAGAAATTGTAGAGAAGGAATTGACTTTGAAAAGTGCACAAAAAACAAGTCTGAGGGGAGAAAAGCCTGAGTTGTTCTAGGATGCAGATCTCAGATTTTTTTTTTAATGTTTATGATGTTAATACCAGTATATGAAAATACAGTAAGTCTCCTACAGATGAATAAGTTCAGTTCCAAGAATGTGTTTGTAAGTCCAAGAAAGCTAGCCTAGGTACCAAAGGAACACAGTTGGCTATACAATACTGTACTATAATAAGTTTATAATACTTTGCACACAAATAATACATAAAAAACAAACACACACAAAAATGAAATATTTTAACCTTACGGTATAGTATCTTGAAAATACAGTGATACAGTACAGTGGCTGGCATACAGCGGCTGGCATCGAGTGAACAGGCAACAGTTACTTACTAGAGGAGAGAGAGGAGGTGGGAGATGGGAGGCCTGAAGGATCGTCAGCAATAGGAGATGGAGGGAAAGCTGTAATTTCACTCATGCCTGACACTGATGGAATGCGTGCTTGCATGTTTGAAAGTTTGCAATTGAAAGTTCATGTTTAAGGGCTTACTGTACATAAACTATATTTTCTTTCTATATTTTTCTACTGTATTTATTTTTCTTAATGGCATTTAGATCCATCGTCTCAAGGTAAGTAGAAAAGACACCTGACTTCCCTCTCTTCATCCCTTTCCCCAGTTTCTCACACTACCATCATCATCCCCACTCCCTCTTCACATGCCCTGTATCAATTTCTCTTGTTACTCCATCCCAGTTCAGTCTTCTGAAGTCATTTGTCTTTAAATGTTTGCCTGCTTCCTTTCTGTTTCTAGCCATTTCTCATTATGTGCCATTTTTCTTGCATCCATTGGATGTGAGCAGCATTGTATAATAATGTGTGACAGATGGGAAATAAATTTGAAACATGTGAATCAGTAGTGACAAGGGGAATCAATCATTAGAAGCATCCTTATAAGAAGTAAGCCACTGATCACTTGGCACCCTAAACAAGGGACAAAAAACATTGCAGAGAAAAGCAAGAATAGATGTACATGGCATCACAGGCAGGGAACAACACAAAAGCGGGGATGGGGGGTGCTTTCCTGGCCTTAATAGAATGAAGATAACTGACAAATTGTGCTAGACTTTCTGTATAGGAATAGTCATTAGCTTTGTGATATAATAAATCATGGCAGAAGTCATCATTCTCCAGTAGTCATCATTCTCCAGTAGTCATCATTCTCCAGTAGTCATCATTCTCCAGTAGTCATGTACGGATGTGAGGGATGTGAGAGGTGGATTATAAAGAAAGCTGAGTGCCAAAGAACTGATGCTTTTGAACCGTGGTGTTGGAGGAGACTCTTGAGAGTCCCTTGGACTGCAAGGAGATTCAACCAGTCCATCCTAAAGGAGATCAGTCCTGGGTGTTCACTGGAAGGACTGATGTTGAAGCTGAAACTCCAATACTTTGGCCTCTTGATGCAAAGAACTGACTCATTTGAAAAGACCATGATGCTAGGAAAGATTGAAGGTAGGAAGAGAAGGGGACAACAGAGGATGAGATGGTTGGATGACATCACCGACTGATGGGACACGAGTCTGAGTAAACTCCGGAGTTGGTGGGACAGGGAGGCCTTGTGTGCTGCAGTCCATAGCGTTGCAAAGAGTCAGACATGACTGAGTGACTGAACTGAACTAAATTGAAGTCATGGCATCCATAAGTACAATAGATAGGAAGCTAGTAATTTACATGTAATTACAGAACAACACACTTAATGAATTACACACATGCAGAAAGTGAAAGTGAAAGTGAAGTCACTCAGTTGTGTCTGACTCTTTGCGACTCCGTGGACTGTAGCCCACCAGGTTCCTCTGTCCATGGGATTCTCTAGGCAAGAATACTGGAGTGGGTTGCCATTTCCTTCTCCAGGGGGATCCTCCTGACTTAAGGATCAAACCCAGGTCTCCTGCATTGCAGGCAGACGCTTTAACCTCTGAGCCACCACACACATGCAGAAGAGGAGTGCAAATGGGAGAGGACTGCACTAGTCCTGTGCCATTCCAACTGACAAGAAACATATAATTACCTAATGCACAAGACGATCTTAGACCTCAGAATATTTTCAGTGTAATTCTGCTGAAATCACACCTCCCAGCATGATGTCTTTTAACTGCTCCTCTGCAAACTTCTCAAACTCCCTTGGGGTATATCAATGCTACCTAGGCTCCTGTTGATAGCTTACCATGAACAGTGTTGGATTCTTGATCTCCAAAGATTTAGCTTTGGGTCGATCACTAAAGAGCTTTTGTGTAGCAGAGTTTTATTAAAGTATGAAAAAGGACAATGAAAGTTTCCGACATAGACAGCAAAAGGGGGATGGAGAGTGCCCCCCTTGCTGATGTTAGCAAAGGAGTTATATACTTTTTAAATTAGTTATTGCAATAAATCAAAAGAATGTCTCAAGTTTGTAAAAACTTTACCAGACCCACTCCCACAATTTACATTTCAAGGTAACAGGATTAGAATTTAGAAACAGAAAGATCCTACCAGACCCACTCCCATAATTTACATTCTGAGGTATCAGGATTAGTCAGAAGGTTTTCAGGAAGGAGAAACTGTCCTCAAGCAGGATACATTGTTGTTATATAATCTCTAGTAAGTGAAAAAAGAGAGTGAAAAATTTGGCTTAAAATTCAACATTCAGAAAATTAGGATCATGGCATCTGGTCCCATCACTTCATGGCAAATAGATAGGGAAACAGTGGCAACAGTGGCAGATTTTATTTTGGGGGGCTCCAAAATCACCAAAGATGGTGACTGCAGCCATGAAATTAAAAGATTCTTACTCCTTGGAAGAAAAGTTATGACCAACCTAGACAACATAGTAAAAAGCAGAGACATTACTTTACTTTGCCAACAAAGGTCCATCTAGTCAAGGTTTTTCCAGTAGTCAGTACTGATGTGAGAGTTGAACTTTAAAGAAAGCTGAGCACTGAAGAACTGATGCTTTTGAATTGTGGTGTTGGAGAAGACTCTTGAGAGTGCCTTGGACTTCAAGAAGATCCAAGCAATCCATCATAAAGTATATCAGTCCTGAATATTTATTGGAAGGGCTCATGTTGAAGCTGAAACTCCAATACTTTGGCCACCTGATGCGAAGAGATGACTCATTGGAAAAGACTGATGCTGGGAAAGATTGAGGGCAGGAGGAGAAGGGGACAGCAGATGAGATGGTTGAATGGCATCACCAACTCAATGGATATTTGAGTAAACCCCAGGAGTTGGTGATGGACAGGGAGGCCTGGTGTGCTGCAGTCCATGGGGTTACAAAAAGTCAGACACAACTGAGCGACTGAACTGAATTGAACTGAACTGAATGCCTAGCACAGAGTTTAAACTGAGTTGTTTGTTGTGTAATCATCATTTCTGGGCTTAAAGAAAAAAACTGCTTTATGTGATTAAGACTAAAGAATGTAGAGGGGAAAAAACAGTTTGTCCTTTCCTTCTCCTTGAGAATTCCAGACCCCTATCGAAATATCAATAACCTTAGATATGCAGATGATACCACCCCTATGGCAGAAAGTGAAGAGGAACTAAAAAGCCTTTTGATGAAAGTGAAAGATGAGAGTGAAAAAGTTGGCTTAAAGCTCAACATTCAGAAAACGAAGATCATGGCATCCAGTCCCATCACTTCATGGGAAATAAATAGGGAAACAGTGGAAACAGTGTCAGACTTTATTTTGGGGGGCTCCAAAATCACTGCAGATGGTGACTGCAGCCATGAAATTAAAAGACGCTTACTCCTTGGAAGAAAAGTTATGACCAACCTAGATAGCATATTCAAAAGCAGAGACATTACTTTGCCAACTAAGGTCCATCAAGTCAAGGCTATGGTTTTTCCAGTGGTCATGTACAGATGTGAGAGTTGGACTATGAAGAAGGCTGAGTGCTGAAGAATTGATGTGTTTGAACTGTGGTGTTGGAGAAGACTCTTAAGAGTCCCTTGGACTGCGAGGAGATCCAACCAGTCCATTCTGAAGGAGATCAGCCCTGGGTTTTCTTTGGAAGGAATGATGCTAAAACTGAAACTCCAGTACTTTGGCCACCTCATGTGAAGAGTTGACTCATTGGAAAAGACTGTGATGCTGGGAGGGATTGGGGGCAGGAGGAGAAGGGGACGACAGAGGATGTGATGGCTGGATGGCATCACGGACTCAATGGACTTGAATCTGAGTGAACTCCGGGAGCTGGTGATGGACAGGGAAGCCGGGCGTGCTGCAATTCATGGGGTCACAAAGAGTCAGACACGACTGAGGGACTGAACTGAACTGATTGATCTCTCCTTCAAAAGCCCCAGACCCTTCTCTCCTCCTCAGGGACCCTGGACTTCTTATCAAACTACCTAGGAATTGACTCTCTCATTCCTGTGTCTCCTCCTTCCCCAGCCACCTGGTCTACAGCACTGACCTCTGCTCTCCCAGCTCCTGCCACCTCGGCTCCTCTCTCTACAGCCAGGAGACCTGCTGTGAGCCCATCAGGGCCCTGGGTCTCTGGGGTTTGGGTCTCTGGGATTTAGTTCCCTGAGCTCTGGGTCCAGACCTGCTACTTACTGGACTATGGATCCCAAGGCTTCGGAGCCCTGATTTATGGAGTCTGGGACTTCCCTACCTTGGGCTTTGTACCCAGTTACTGCCATCCAACCTACTTGTCTTCTAGGAGCCTCTAGCTCTTTTGTAACCAACCTACCTATCCATCTGCCTTCTACTGATCAATTTGCTGAGTTCCAGTACTTTCTAAGTCAATTCATCAAAATGCCTGCTCAGAGTTCCATCATACTCATCATTTCCATTGCACATATCTTCTTACTCCTTGGTCATCAGTTTCTTACTCAATCTCTTTCCATCAGATTCAGGCTAACAGATTGATTCCTAAATACTATGAATTTAAAGACATAACCCCCAAATAAGTATAACATCAGCATTACTAATGGAATTTATGTTAACTTACTTTCTGCCCAAATGGATACAAAGTTAAACAATTATAATCCAATAAAATAATTCATCCTGGCATTGAAATATTTTTGTTATTTTTAATATATTTTGACCAGAGTTTGTGCTGATTTGATTTATCAGCTAAGCCAAGCTCAACATGCTTGTGGAGGACATTTTGGAAGCCTAAAATACTGTAGAGTGTTCCCTGGTGGCTTAGTGGTAAGGATTTTGCCTGGCAATGCAAGAGTCAGAGGAGACTCGAGTTTGATCCCTGGGTCAGGAAGATTCCCTGCAGAAGGAAATGGCAACTCACTCCAATATTCTTGCCTGGGAAATCCCATGGACAAAGGAGCCTGGCAGACTACAGTCCATGGCGTTGCCAAAGTGTTGAAAGTGACTTAGTGACTAAACAGCAACAACAAAAAATGTTGTAGATTTGATCTAAATTCTTTGAACAATGCATATTTTTCTTATTCAGACTAGAGTTACTAAATATTCTTGTTTTGAAGTTTTGGAGCTTTATTGAATAAAACTGTCAGAATCAGGATAAATTTTGATTTTATCAAAGATATGAATCTTATCTATATGGACAGAGGGAATGTAATTGTGAAGCTGACAGATTCAAGGGGAATTTCATGAATAGATTTACACTGTTAGATTTATATGGCTAGGGTAATAAATGAGAGAAAAACTTGAGAAAAGACCAATTTAAAAATTCACATGAACACCGAATAAATTTTGAGTTCACCAAATATTTGTTAAAATTGACGAGATTCATATTTCTAATGGTGAGTTTCTAATGTAATTCGCTTTTTCATATGTATGAGAAGATATAGACAATGATTTTAGTGGGAAGGATACAGCTTCAGAATCACAGATACAGCCTGTGATTCCACCTCAGTGCTTTCCTAAAGCCCAAATGAAATTTAGATGAAAACAAAAACCTTTCTATCAGCCAATTTGACTATTTCAATCTGATCTCAATATAAAGTTGGAGACACTACTTGTTTATTTATTATTTTGGTAACATGCTTGACGTTTACAGGCCAAGTATTTAATGAAACCTTAAGAGACCAAGATAAATATATTTTTGAGTAATGAAAGTGGATTACACAGGAGATGTGGCTTTAATCCCTGGATCGGGGAGATCCTGTGGAGGCGGAAATGGCGACCCACTCCAGCATTCTTGCCTGAAAATCTCACTGACAGAGGAGCCTGGTAGGCTACAGTCCCTGGGGTCACAAAGAATCAGACATGACTGAGCAAGAGCACACAAACACAAAAAGACGTTATCCCTAAATAGTGCTTTAATCAATGTTCAAAGAATAACCTACTTAATGCATGTTTAGGTCCTTGAATAGATTTGTGACAAAGATATACATTTCAAATTCAAGCTATTTTAAAAAAGAAGTAATGGATACCTAAAGCAGATCAGGGAATTCCCAAGTCATTACAAACAAAATTGTCTCTCCAGATATTGTCAAATAATCCCTAGCGGACTAAAGGGAAATTATCTTCTGATTGAGAAACATTTATCTAAACTAATGCACAGAGAAAAGAAGAGATAAAAAATAGAGAACAGAGTTTAAGAAGATATGGATCATAGTGAAAAGATTTAGCATATTTGTGTTTGAAGTCCTAAAAACAGAAAAGAGAGAGAATGGAGGAGGAAATATATTCAGGGATAAAATGCTATGAATTTTCTAAAACAAATTCAAGTAAGTGTTGCCAACTGAAATTTGGAAAAATACAGAGAATACACCTACACACACCTAAATCAGTGACAAGAGAAACATTTCTAAGTTACATGGGGAAGAAAGCTGAATACCCTCAAAAAGTAACAATTGGACTGAAATATAAATTATTTTAAGAGAAAATTGACTGAAATATTAAAAGCTATGACAAAATGAAGATTTCATATTTGAATACTAGGGACAGGAAATATGTACTTCAAAACTGAAGAGAACTGCAGACAACACAGACTGAGAAAATGTCTCACCAGCAGACTGGCTGGATGCATAGGCTGAGTTGACTATTTGTGAAGAAGGAAAATGCATTTGCTTGACAATGGAAGAAAATATGACATTAAGATATGGGTTTAATTGTTTTCCCATTCTTAAGATTCTTTCTTAGTTATGGTAGCCTGACCCGTGACTACTTACCATTTTGTGGGATGCAAAATGACTCCTAGTCTCCACTGGGTAAATACATATAATAGAAATATTCTCTAGAACCGGACATGGAACAACAGACTAGTTTAAAATTGGGAAAGGAGTCTATAAAGCCTGTATATTGTCACCCTGCTTATTTAATTTATATGCAGAGTGAAATGAGTGAAGTCCCTCACTTGTGTCAGACTCTTTGTGACCCCCATGGCCTAGACAGTCCATGGAATTCTCCAGGCAAGAATACTGGAGTGGGTAGCCTTTCCCTTCCCCAGAGGATCTTCTCAATCCAGGGACTGAACCCAGGTCTCCTGCAGTTCAGGCAGATTCTTTACTAGCTGAGCCACAAGGGAAGCCCTATATTCATAGTACATCATGCAAAATGCCAGGCTGGATGAAGCACAGGCTGGAATCAAGATTGCCAGAAGAAATATCAGGAGCCTCAGATATGCATATGATACCACTCTAATGGCAGAAAGCAGAGAGGAAAGAGCCTCTTGATGAAGATGAAAGAAGAGAGTGAAAAAGCTGGCTTAAAACTCAGCATTCAAAAAATGAAGATGATGGCATCAGGTCCTATCACTTTATGGCAAATAGATGAGGAAAAATTGGAAACTGAGTCATGGTTAATATTCTTGGGCTCGTAAATCAGGTGTGGAAAATGACTGCACCTATGAAATTAAAAGGTGCAAGATTTTCCAAGATTTTCCTTGGAAGAAAATTGCCTTTTGTGTCTCACACAAAAGTGTGACATCACTTTGCCAACAAAGGTCCGTATAGTCAAAGCTGTGTTTTTTCCAGCAGTCATGTATGGATGTGACAGTTGGACAATAACAAAGGCTAAGTGCAGAAGAATTGATACCTTTAAACTGTGGTGCTGGAGAAGACTCTTGAGAATCCCTTGGACTGCAGGGAGATCAAACCAGTCCATCCGAAAGGAAAACAGTCCTGAATATTCATTGGAAGGACTGGTATTGAAGCTGAAGCCCCAGTACTTTGGCCACCTGATGTGAAGAGCTGACTCACTTGAAAAGACCCTGATGCTGGGAAAGATTGAAGGCAGGAGGAGAAGGGGATGACAGAGGGTGAGATGGTTGGATGGCATCGCCAACTCAATGGACATGATTTTGTGTAAACTCCAGGAGATGATGATGGACTGGGAGGCCTGTCATTCTGCAGTTCATGGGGTTGCAAAGAGTCAGACATGACTGAGCAACTGAACTGAACTGAAAAGGTGATGGTGAGGGACAGGAAAGCCTGGTCTCTGGAAACAGTCATAGTTCATATTCTTGGGCTCCAAAATCACTGTGGACAATCACTGCATCTATGAATTTAAAAGACACTTTCTCCTTGGGAGAAAATCTGTGACAAAGCTAGGCAACATATTAAAAAGCAGAGATGTCACTTTGGCGACAAATGTCCATATAGTCAAAGCTAGGTTTGGTGGCTCAGATGGTAAAGCGTCTGTCTACAATGCAGGAGACCCAGGTTCAATCTCTGGGTTGGGAAGATCCCCTAGAGAAGGAAATGGCAATCCACTCTAGTATATTGCCTGTAAAATACCATGGATAGAGGAGCCTGGTAGGTTACAGTCCATGGGGTCGCAAAGAGTCGGACATGACTGACCAACTTCACTCACTCACTCATGGTTTCTCCAGTAGTCATGTATGGATGTGAGGGTTGAACAATGTAGAAGGCTGAGCTTTGAAGAACTGATGCTTTTGAATTGTGATGCTAAAGAAGACTCCTGAGAGTCCCTAGGACTTCAGGGAGTTCAAACCAGCCAATTCAAAGGAAATCAAACCTGAATATTCATTAGAAAGACTATGAATGCTAAGGTTGAAGCTCCAATAATTTGGCCACCTGGTGCGAAGAACTGACTCATTGGAAAAGGCCCTGATGCTGGGAAAGATTGAGGGCAGGTGGAGAAGGGGACGACAGAGGATGAGATGGTTGCATGGCATCACCAACTCGATGGACATGAGTCTGAGAAAACTCCAGGAAATAGTGAAGGACAGAGAAGCTTGGAATGCTGCTGTCCATGGACTTGCAAGGAGTTGGACATGACTTAGTGACTGAACCACAATAACAATTTTCTAGATAATAGGTGTACAAGACACCATCTGGTGGCATCAATCTTAATAATCCAAGTCATGACTTATGATACCTGCCTGCTTATTAAGATGATTAATCAAAGTTGAAGACTCTGGATGGCTAGTAAGTTAGGTGAAAGTCACTCAATTCTGTTCGACTCTTTGTGACCACATGGATTACACAGCCCATGGAATTCTCCAAGCCAGAATACTGGAGTGGGTAGCTGTTCCTTTCTCCAAGAGGTCTTCCCAATTCAGGGATCAAACCTGGTCTCCAGCATTACAGGCAGATTATTTATCAGCTCAGACACTAATTTTGTCGTTTAAATAACTGAATGGAAAAAATTGGATCTATAAAATATAATGGTTCCATAAACCACAGGTTTGAAAATAATACATAGAAATCAGATATGAAAACAATTTTTAGAAGTCGTTATTTCCGTAGTTTGGAGCCAACATTTTAGTTTAAAATTCTCCAATATTTTAAAATATGGATAAATAAATTTCCTTTAGGGAAAAAAAAAACCTATCTTCAGACACATAATTTGTACCAATATAACACATGATCTCCATTTAGTAACCATCTGAGAGTTAGTAGTTTCATTAAAATATTTGCTACTTATATCTTATTATTAAGGAATGACTAGAGAGGAGAAAATGCAGGGAACTACTGGACTTATGGATTAGTTCAGTGAAAGATACTCTTAGAGAAGAAATAGTTCCTAAGGAAAATGCACTTACTCCAAGGTTTTGCTTGAGAATGACCTTGCTCTTCATTCATCAACTCTGAATTTGTTCACCAAGGCTACTTTGGGGGAAAAAGAGAAAGTTTGGCAATAAAAGAAAATGGAAAATATAGACACACAAGATATTACTAAGCGGAAAATTTTCCCTGCTTGGTTGGCAAGAAAGAATGAGATTGCAATTCTAATTTGGGATATCTGAAAATAAAAGATGTGCAAAAGAGTTATTTACATTTGGAACAGTTATTTCCTCACTTTGCTCTCTCTTGTAGGAGTCTTGTATAATGTTTCTTTTTCAATTTGAATGCTACTCTTGTTATTAATTTTGAAGAACCAACTTTGGACCTGGTTATATTCTATACAAATAATTTTTTACTCTTATATTGATTTCTACCTTTAATTTGTTTGCTCTTTTTGTTTTCTTTTGTCTTGATTTGTTATTCCTTATTTTAACTTCTTGATTTTCAGCCTTTCTTCTTTTCAAACATACCCATTTAGTATATAAAATACCCTCAAAGAACTGAATTAGCCAAAACCTGTTAAGTTTTTGTGTTTTATCTTCAAAAGCATTCTGATCAAGGAATTTTCTATTGTCGATATTGATATATTTTCTTTGAATCATGAATTACACATGCCTTGAGTTGTCATTTGCCCCCAAAATCCAAATGGTAACTTCTAATTCTGAACACAGTGGTTATCAGAGATGGAAATCTTTTGAATAGGATTAGTGCCCTTGGAAGAAGAAACCCCAGAGAACTCTCAGTCCTTCTATTATTGAAGTTACAGTGAAAAGATGGCCATCAAGGAAAGGGTCTCATTAGACATTCAGACATCTCATGGTGCCTTGAACTTGAACGTCTTAGCCTCCAGAACATAAGAAATCAATGTTTTTATAAAGCATCCATTCCATGATAGTCTGTAATAGCAGCTGAAAAGAACCAAAACAGATTATTTACAAGTGTATTTCACTGCCTTATAATTATTTCCTCAATGACAAGAGCATTACTAAGAGTTATTATAATCATGTGAGTTGGTGGAGATTTGCTTTATGATTGGAGTATTTTCAGTTAAACTCCCTGTGTGCGTCAAATGATTGTTCTTGTTGAACTTGAGTGCAACACATACACCGTTTGATCAGTTCTCTTAACTGTGCTGGTCGAGTGTTCTACACCCTAACTAGCTCTTGTCTTCCTTTTTCATATCCTTAAGCATTGAGTGTGAATCCTCCATGGATATCCATGGAGGATTCACACCTTTTTAAAAATTATGATCATTACTCTTTATCATTAGTGAAGTTTCTATGACTGAGATTAATAAATTAATAGCTCCCTTTTGTTTTTTTAGATAATTCATATAATTTCTTTCAAAATTTCTGTATGCTTTTATTTTTATTGATTACTCTTGAAAGCAGAATATTGTGGTACTCTTTTAAAACTGAATCTGAATCTTTGTATTAGACACTTTTTCCTTTTTTATGTCATATAGATGTATAGATAAAGATATGTCTAGATATGCACATATGTGTATATGCGTATATGGTCCCAGGGGGCAAAGTGTGAAGAATGCACCTGCCAGTGCAGGAGATGTAGGAGACACAGGCTCTATCCCTGGGTTGGGAGGATCCCTGGAGGAGGAAATGGCTGGGCTTCCCTGGTGGCTCAATAGATAAAGAATCCTCCTGTAATGCAGGAGACCTGGGTTCAATTCCTGGGTTGGGAAGATCCCCTGGAGGAGGGCATGGCAACCCACCCCAGTATTCTTTTCTGGAGAATCCTCAAGGACAGGGGGGCCTGGTGGGCCCCAGTCCATGGGGTTGCAAAGAATCAGACATGACTGAAAGGCTAAGGACAGGCAAAGGCAACCTATTCCAGTATTCATGCCTAGAAAAATCCCATGGACCCAGGAGGCTAGAGGGCTGCAGTCCATGTGGTCACAAAGAGTCTGACATGCCTGAGTGACTGAGCAGGCACATATGTACATATACACATATAAAAATGTATATCTAAAGTTTGGAATTTTTTTATTATCTAAACTTTTAATTTTTCATTTTCTTTGATTAACAAAACTTTTAATATAATCATTTCTCATTTTTAATGTAATATCTGTGATGTTTTACTGATTTTGGATTTTTTTTTTTAGAAATTTCCATATACATTCCTGATTTACTTCTTACTAATATAAATTACTATTTTACAATTTCCACAATAATGCTAAAACCTTGGAAAACCTTAAATCCAATTGTTCCCTTTTTTGGTATTGTTGTCCTCAGGCATTTTAATACTATATATATTTTAAAACCAATAATCTTTTCAATTAATGATTTATAAGTTTTTACTTAAATATAATCTGTGTTTATCTAGATATTCACATTTCTTCTTAAATTTCCATGTTGCTCTCTAGGAATATTTTCTTTGTATCTACCTGAAGAAAGTCGTTTACTGTCTGTGTGTGTGTGTTAGTTGCTTCAGTCATTCTGACTCTTTGCGATCCCGTGAACTGCAGCCCACAAGGCTCCCCTGTCCATGGAACTTCCCAGGCAAGAATAATGGAATGGGTTGTGCATTCCTTTTGCAGGGGATCTTCCCAATCCTGGGATTGAACCTGGGTGTCCCACATTGCAAGCAGTTTCTTTACCATCTGAGCCACCAAGGAAGCCCCGCAAGTGAAAGTGTTAGTCGCAGCCAACTCTTTATGATGCCTTGGGCTGTAGCCATGGGATTCTCCAGGCAAGAATACTGTAGTGCGTAGCCATTCCCTTCTCCAAGGGCTCTTTCCAACCCAGGGATCCAAGCCAGGTCTCCTGCATTGCAGGCAGCTTCTTTACCATCTGAGTCACCAGAGAAATTTTGCACCTGAAGAAAATGCTTCAGTGTTTAGTTTTTCTTCTCTTTCTTTCTTTTTTTGTCTATATGGTATATGGCATCTTAGTTGTCTGACCAAGTATCAACCTGTGACCCTACAATGGAAGCGTGGTGTCTCAACCACTGGACTGCCAGGGAATTCCCCTTTAGTGCTTTTACAGAGATAATACAAAAGATACATTCAGGAATCCTGCACTAAAGAAATAACAGTAAGAAAGTGGTCTAAGGAAGAAAGAGGATGTTTAACCGGGAGGAAATGTAGTCACCAACATGATGGGGCTGCAGTGTCTAACTGGGACTTTTCTAGAAGAGCAACATATCTGGTTGTACTGTGAATGTGGATAGCAAAAAGGCAAAATATATCTCAAAATTCATAAAGTGAATCCATTTGAAACTCTTTTGATTTGAATAATATGTATTCAGCAAATCATAGGTTTGAAATCAGGTAGAGGAGAAACCTGAGTGTGTCATTCTGTCTTCTGCCATTTACTTCTACTCACCTCAACAGAGCACTTGAGATGGTAAAGAATTCACAGGAGACCCGAATTCCATCCTTGGGTTGGAAGATCCCACGAAGAAGGGAGTGGCAACCCACCCAGTATTCTTGCCTGGAGCAGCCCATGGAGAGAGGAGCCTGGTGGGCTACAGTCCATGGGGTTGCAAAGAGTCGGACATGACTGAGTGACTAACACATACACACATACACCTCAGTAGAGTCATCACCCGAGTTTCCTCGGAGAGGCTCCGATTGGTCTCCATTTGTGACTGTTCCTATCGATTGGTCTTGTGTCTTCCAAACGCTCGTCCAGGATTCCCTCTGTTCCTGTTACTCCTTCAGTCAATTTGTAATGGGGTTGGGTCTTTTGCATTGGCTGTGAGGCCTCTACATTAATTTTAATACTTGGAAATTAATCTTGGAGGAAATAAATGAATGTCACAAGCAGGTTCAATGTTTAGAAGGCTGTTTCGAAGGCCAAAGCTATGCCTCTGACCAAATGAAAATGAAAGATGGTACCATTTCAGTCTTCACCCTTAGAAGAACTGCTGCTGCTGCTGCTGCTGCTGCTGCTGCTAAGTTGATTCAGTCGTGTCTGACTCTGTGCAACCCCATAGACGGCAGCCCAACAGGGTCCCCCGTCCCTGAGATTCTCCAGGCAAGAATACTGGAGTGGGTTGCCATTTCCTTCTCCAGTGCATGAAAGTGAAAAGTGAAAATGAAGTCACTTAGTCATGTCCGACTCCCAGCGACCCCATGGACTGCAGCCCACCAGGCTCCTCCATCCATGGGATTCTCCAGGCAAGAGTACTGGAGTGGGGTGCCGTTGCTTTCTCCTAGAAGGACTGCATATTCCAGCAAAACCAGACTCAGATACACATGCAGCATATACCAGGAAGAAATGAAGGAACATTCCTGACCACAATGGGGTGGTCATGAACACAAAAGGGACATACCTTTGTGACATGAGTAGTTTACTGGGTTTGTGTTATAATGAAAATTATTACAGCACACATAAGTACTGGAGAAGGAAATGGCACCCCACTCCAGTATTCTTGCCTGGAGAATCCCATGGACAAAGGAGCCTGGTGGGCTACAGTCTATGAGGTTGCAAAGAGTCAGACACGACTGAGCGATTTCACTTTCACTTTTTTCACACATTAAGTACAATGTGTAGGAAACTAGCCAGCTGCACTTACAGAAATGATGATTGAGAGATCATGCAAATGAGGGAGTAGAAATGTGGAAATTATGACCTTGTAGTTGTTAATACCTACTGCTAAGAGTGTATAAATGCCACAGTCCAGGGGGTAGAAATTGTCCTTGCATCTCCTGTCAATGCATCCTATAAGTACTGCTCTGGAAAGTTCTCCTGCTCCTGGGGGACCACCTGCACTACCCAGGCTCCTCCTCCCCCAGCAACCTGGTCTACAGCACTGACCTCTGCTCTCCCACCTCCTGCCAGCTGGACTCCTCTCCCTACAGCCAGGAGACCTGCTGTGAGCCCATCAGGACCCAGATATCTCATGTGATGTCCAGTCCCTGCCAGACGTCCTGCTACCACCCAAGGATCTCCACATTCTTCAGTCCCTGCTGGACAACTCACCCAGGGTCTCTGGGTTTTAGGTCCAGCAAGGACCACTCCCTGAACCCTGGATCCAAAGGCTGCTACTTACTGGGTTGTGGATCCAGTGGCTTCAGAACCCTGGGTTATAGAGTCTGGGGTTCTCCTACCTTGGGCTATGGATCAAGATCCTGCCACTTAACCTATCTTGATTTTTGGCCAATCTGTGGATCTGGCTTCTAGACATTAGCTTATAGAATATATAGATATTTTTGAAAAATGTCAACTCTTAAATCTCATAAGAAACAACGTTTTTTGTGGTCCCAAATCTTGTTCACCCATCTGTAGACGACTGAGCCTCACTTAGAAATTGGTTCTTGCATAATGTAAAAGTAAGATATAGACCTAAACTTTAAATCATATAGCTGCACTGGTGATAGAAATCACCCAATTATTAAATATACTTCGTAATTCAACATTATTTAATTACCTTAAGTAAATAAACAGTGGAGCCTGGAAGGCTACAGTCCACAGGGTCACAAAGAGTCAAACATGCCTGAGCAACTAATATACATATAAATAAACACACTTATTCTGACATCCATATATGGTATTTTTATCATTATTATTAGTTAATTATTGACCAAGAGGGTTTTTTTTTTTTTACTGTTTATTGGATTTATAAATGTAAAAGATTAATTTGTTTTATAATGCAAACTTCGGGATAATAAAGATTGAAGAATTTGAAATAAAAATTTGTTATTTAGATTTCTCTTAACCTTTTTATATGAATTGGTATGAATAAGCATCTCAAAAGTTATATGCTGTGTGCTAAGTCACTTTAGTCATGTCCGATTCTTTGTGACCCTGTCGACTATAGCCTGCCAGGCTCCTCCTCTGGCCACGGGGTTCTCCAGGCAAGAACACTGGAGTGGGCTGCCATGCCTTCGTCCAGGGGATCTTCCTGACTCAGGGATGGAACCTGTGTCTCTTCTTTCTCCTGCACTGGCAAGTGGGTTTTTTTTTTTTTTTTTACCACTAGCGCCTCCAGGGAAGTCACTCAAAATCTATAAAAACCTCATTATTTAAATCACATGAGGTCTTAGATCTCTCTTCACAGGAAAAGAAAAGAACAAAAGTTAGCGGATATATATGGAATGCAGAGAGAAAGAATAAAATTTAGATATACTGCTAGATTTGTACATAAAACAAAAATATACATCTAACTTGTGGCAGTGTATTTTCAGAAAATGCTAAATATAAATCTAAAATAACTTCCATTAAATTCATCCAAAGTTGGTTGGTAAAAGTGATCAGATTCGTGAATCTTGGTGAGTACTTTTCCATGAAATTCATTTCTTTACAGCATGTAAGAAGGAAGCCAATTATTCTTCTTGTGAAGAATTTTGATTCAGGATATGTGGGCTTTTATCTCTATGCTTTCCAATGGCTCGAACTATATATGGCTGAGAATCATCACAACCTTTATGTAAGCAAAAATGGATATTCTTCACTTTTTTATAGTCATGTGCTAATCTTTTTAACAAGACGCAGATTCCAGAAGACGATACACAGTCAGTATGAAAATGAGGCAAATCTAATAATAAAGGAGCATTGAACTTGTGTTGAGGTAAATAAATGTTCAAAGAGATTTTCAAGTCATTATCTCTTCAGAATTTTAAATAGTACTCAGAGAAAGGTAAATTTTGTGTGATACATTTTTTTTTTTCTAAGCATGAGGCAATGAAAGTTCAAAGGGAGTCAAGATCTGGCCAAACATCCCAGTCTCACAAAGAAACTGTTGTTCACAATTTTCCTAAAAGAGGGAGGCTGTTATGAAAAGCTAAAACAGAAGCAGTATAGAATTGAATTAAAGAAAATTTGGAAAAATAAAAATTTTCTCTCTCTGACGCACAGAGATAGAAATTGGTATATTCCAAGAACATTCGGGGAATTAATTTGCAATAAGGTTATTAATTAATTTGGTAAATAGGTTTGGACAACATTTATAATGGCTTTATGTCCATCATTTTGAAGTTTGCACTTTGAAGGACATTAATCCTAGTTTTCCTTTACATCTAGTCAATTTACTGGAACAGATTTATGGTGATAGTCTTCACTAGATTTCTCATCTATTCTAAATTACTTCACATGCATTGTAAAATAAATATTTTTACTAACCACGTTTGTATTTAATATGTAGAAGTGTAACATGATGAAGGGCTTCCCTGGTGGCTCAGCAGATAAAGAATCTGCCTGCAATGCAGGAGACCCCGGTTTAATCCTTAGGTCAGGAAGATCCACGGAAGACGTGAATGGCAGCCCACTCCAGCAGTCTTGCCTGGAGAACCCCATAGTAGCCCCAAAGGTTGCTCTGTCCATGGGATTCTTTACACACAAGGGAAGCCCTTTACCAAATAAAACTTTTGTCATCATCAGATTGGGTACTTCAAATCAGACAAGATCGGACACGTACAGGGTGGTTTGGCCATAGACAGAGTTGCATTGATTTTGATGTTATGATGTTAGCAATCTTACAACAGCTTGGTTCATCCAAAGTAAATTCCTCTGCAGATAGATCCATTAAGAGCCTCAAATTACCTATAGTAGTTGATTAAACATGATCAGTGCTACAAAAGGGCTAGAAAAGAACAAACCAAGAGGCAACACAGAGTACAAAAAAGTCTACAGTTCAGTTCAGTCGCTCAGTCATGTCCAACTCTTTGCAACCCCATGGACTGCAGCACTCCAGGCCTCCCTGTTCATCACCAACTCCTGGAGTTTACCCAAACTCATGTCCATTGAGTCGGTGATGCCATTCAACCATCTCATCTTGTCGTCCCCTTCTCCTCCTGCCCTCAATCTTCCCCAGCATCAGGGTCTTTTCAAATGAGTCAGTTCTTCACATCAGGTGGCCAAAGGACTGGAGTTTCAGCTTCAACATCAGTTCTTCCAATGAAATCCTAGGACTGATCTCCTTTAGAATGGACTGGTTTCATCTCCTTGCAGTCCAAGGGCCTCTCAAGAGTCTTCTCCAACTCCATAGTTCAAAAGCATCAATTCTTCTGCATTCAGCTTTCTTTATAGTCCAGCTCTCACATCTATGCATGACTACTGGAAAAAGCATAACCTTGACTAGGCGGACCTTTGTTGACAAAGTAATGTCTCTGTTTTTATATGCTGTTTAGGTTGGTCATACCTTTCCTTCCAAGGAGTAAGTGTCTTTTAATTTCATGGCTGCAATCACCATCTGCAGCGATTTTGGAGCCCCCCAAAATAAAGTCTGATGCTGTTTCCCCATCTATTTGCCATAAAGTGACAAACAAGTCGACAAGAGGTCCAGATAATGGACATATTAGAAATATACACACAAATAATTGTGGCTATTTTTCTTGAGAAATTAATGGTAAATTTAAGAATTTTGACAGAGTATGAGAATGCATAAAAATGAAAAATTGAAAACTGTAAAATACAGTAAAATAATGGGCAAAACTCAAATGAATTCAAAGGTAAACTAAAGCATTCTGAAACTATTGGCCAATATATCTCCCATCTGAAATCATATATAATAATGGCTCAGATCAGGAAGTGGCAGTGTATCTGTTCTAAGTGTAGGCAAACTAGAGGTTCAATCAACCACATTTAAATTGAAGACATTACCTACCTAATTTAATTTTTTGAGGAAGCTTATTGGTAAGCCCTTTACCTTTCTAACATGAAGAAAAAAGGGCTTGCAATCTCTGGGAAACATTACATAAAAATATTTTTGTACATATATTTGTATGTACATATGCACTCATTTCACATGGTAGCAAGGTGACGCTCAAAATCCTTCAAGCTAGGCTTCAACAGTATATGAACTGAGAACTACCTGATTTTCAAGCTGGATTTAGAAAAGACAGAGAAACTAGAGATCAAATTGCCAACATCTGTTGGACCATAAGAAAAGCAAGAGAATTCCAGAAAAATATCTACTTCTGCTTCACTGACTGCACTAAAGCCTTTGACAGTGTGGATCACAACAAACTGTGGAAAATTCTTCAAGAGATGGAAACACCAGACCACCTGATCTGCCTCCTGAGAAACCTGTATGAAGGTCAAGAAGCAACAGTCAGAACCAGATGTGGAACAATGAACTGGTTCCAAATTTGGAAAGGAATACATACTGTCACCATGTTTGTTTAACTAGCATGCAGAGTACATCATGAGAAATGTCAGACTCGGTGAGGGTGAGGCACAAGCTGAAATTAAGACTGCCTGGAGAAATATCAATAACCTCATGTATGCAGATGACACCATTCTAATGGGAGAAGGCAAAGAGGAACTAAAGAGCCTCTTGATGAAGGTAAGAGTAAAAAAAGCTAGTTGAAAACTCAACATTCAAAAAACTAAGATCATGGTATCTGATCCCACCATTTCATGGCAAATAAATGGGGAAAAAAATGGAAACAGTGACAGACTTTATTTTCTTGGGCTCCAAAATCACTGTGGATGGTGACTGCAGCCATGAAATTAAAAGACATTTGCTCATTGGAAGAAATGCTATGATAAACCTAGACAGTATATTAAAAAACAGAGACATCACTTTACTAATAAAGGCCCATATAGTCAAAGTTGTGGTTTTTTCAGTAGTCATGTACCGATGTGAGAATTGGGTCAAAGAACTCGTGTTGGAGAAGACTCTTGAGAGTCCCTTTGAGAGCAACGAGATCAAACCAGTGAATCCTAAAGGACATCAACCCTGAATAGTCATTGAAAGGACTGATGCTAAAACTGAAGCTCAGTACTCTGGCCATCTGATGTGAAGAGCTGACTCCTTAGAAATGACCCTGATGCTGGGGAAATACTGAGGGCAGAAGGAGAAGGGGGCGATAGAGGATGAGATGGATGGATGGAATCATCAACTCAATGGATATGAGTTTGAACAAACTCTGGGAGATAGTGAAGGACATTGAAGCCTGGAGTGCTATAGTCCATTGGGTCACAAGCAGTCAGACAGAACTGAGCAGCTGAACAACAATGTATCAATCATGTAATTTTCTAACCATAGTGTATGAAAGCAATCGTATGTATATAAAAAGATAAATATTGACAAAATACACTGCTCTTTTATATACAATGTCTGTAATGAAAGAAAATATTACCAAAAATATCAAAATGTTATTCCTCCCCCCAACAAAAGAATAACAATCAATAGGAACAAATTCACCTTAAACACACATATTATAATTAGTTGGCATAGACTGAAAGGACGGTGATGGACAGGTGAGTTATTTAAGAAAAATATGAATATAATTGGTAAATATATGAGAAATTTTAAGAGATATGGACATAAAAAGCCTAACAGATATTCTCAAACAGCAAGTTAAGGATTTAAATTTTTAAAAAGTCAGCCTAGGGTTTTACTTCAGTTCAAGATATCCCTCAAAAATAAAGAAGAAATGAAAACATTTTTAGAAAACTTTTATTCTCAAAAATAAAATAATTAATTAGACTGTGGCTAATTTGATTTACAGTTTCTAGAAGTGGGTGCAGTTGAAAAGTGCTATAAACTATGGACAACACTTCTTATATCAAATAATTGTGTCCGTATCTAAGGAATGCAGAATCACACAGACTAATATTGAAAATCAATATTTCTAGAGTAAAGAGCACATATATTTTGAAGTCATCCAGTTCTATGATATTGACAAATAATTCATCTTTTTTCCTTAAGAAAATAATCTTCTCCTGGAAGCCTACGGTGTACAGCAATAATCAGTACAAAATTGGAGCTGGGTTGACCAGGATCCAAATGTCTGGGAAGTCTCCTTCGTTATTCACTGTAATACAAATGTGTAATTAGAGATGAAAATAAACTGGGAGAGAATGAAGCTAAAAGCCTCTTTGATTGGTGCACAGGATATCAGCTAAGATTCTGCACCTTTAAAAACAAATTTATTAATTTTTCACCTTGTTCAAGAGTACTTCTGCTCCTTATTCATTATTTGATTACTCAAGTTTGACAAGAGGGCTATTTTGAAGAAGTGTTTTTATAACAGATACAATGAGGAAGGCTAAGATATTTACCTCAATTGTTGGAGAAAATGAAAAAAAATTCTGCTTTAGAATATAAGGAAAAGGAGTAGCTTCTTAAATAATTATGTAAATTCTATGAAGCTATTGGTCACTTCTTTTTTCATATGACATTTCTTTTAAAAAATGAAATAATTGATTTTGCTGATTTTTCTCAAAATCTAAATTTTGACCTTGGTTTTCTCTGCTTTATGTTTGACTTCTATTTCATTAATTTCTGTTCTCATCATTGTAATTTCTATCTTAAATTTACTTTTGGCTTAAATGGCTATTTTGCCTAATTTCCTCAGTATAAAGTACTAAAGTTTCAAGTTTTCTTGAATTGTGAAAGTGTTAGTTGCTCAGTCATGTCTGACTCTTTGCAACCTTATGGACTGTAGCTTGTCAGGCTCCTCTGTCCATGGACTTCTCTAGGCAAGATTACTGGAGTGAGTAGCTATCCCCTTCTCCAGGGTATCTTCTCCACCCAGGAATCAAACCCGGGTCTCTTGCATTGCAGGCAGATTCTTTACTATCTGAGCCAGGCCCCAGGTACAAGAATATGAACTACCATATATGCATTAAAGTCTAAAATTTTCCTTCTACACAGCTATATCTTTAAATTTTTACTGAGTTGTACCATCATTATCATGCATTTTAAAATATTTTCAATTTCCATTGTGGTTTTTTCTTTGATGCTTAAATTGTTATGAATAGTATTAATTAGTTTACACTCACATGAGGTTCTTTTTATTTAAAATTTTATAGTTTACTTTTATCATATATCAACTGATTTTTAACCTTTTAAAAATTTATTGACAGCCGTAAGTTGAACAAAAGCCCAAATTTAAAGTCTAATGCCAGCATTTGAGATAGAATTTTCTCCTCCAAATGAAATTCACATGAATTAAATGTAATAAACCCCTTAAGCCAAAAATAATATGGTGGTTTGTTGTCTGTTGCTTTTCTAATTTTGTTCTCTTGTCTATTTGAGCAATTAAAATGAGAGATCAATATTCCCTTGTGAATGGGCTTTGAAATTCTCAGTGTGTCTAAGTCCTTAACTAATATCTTCAGAATTTTAAGTGTGTTAATTTCCTGGAAGTTCATAGTTTGAAGTCATAACTTTCTCTGGCTATAAATCTCAGAAGCAGAGGAGAGCTGAATTCACTCATGAGCAATTTACTACTTGTCTATTTCTGCAGAAGTACACAATTAAGAAAGTAAGGAAATAATTTAATTCACATGATTTGGTTCACATTTAAAAAAAAAGTAAATAAAGGACTAGTTTAAATTTGTAAGCTTGAAAATAGAATGTCTATGAGCTTTCAATAACTAAAATTGATTTACCCCATTTTGGTTGACAAAAGTTTCTGAATTTAACATTTCAACAACCAGTTTCTTGTGTAATTTCTCTAATGTATATGGTAAGCCTAGGTACGTACATGTGTGCTAAGTCGCTTCAGTCGTTTCTGACTATCTGCAGCCCTATGGACTCTAGCTAGCCAGGCTCCTCCATCCATGTGACTCTCCAGGAAAAGATGCTGGAGTGGGTTGCCATGCCCTCCTCCAGGGGATCTTCCTGAGTCAGAGGCTAAACTCATGTCTTTTATGTCTACCGTATTTGCAGGTATGTTCTTTATCACTAGCCCCACCCAAACAGATATATGGGCAGCTCTGGAAGGGTTTAGGTTCAGAAGGCACGGGTTTCATCTTGATGCCTTCCCAAGTCTCAGACTCAAAGCAGCTGAAAATGAGCTTCTAGAGCTGCCCATATGTCTGTTTTGGTTGCACCACACCATGAAATTTGATTTTTTTATAGTTACTTTCTATGCTTTTATAAATATATAAAAATACAACTTGTAAACGAGCCAAACGTAAAAATAAGTGCTTATCTTTGTCCAGAGCCAAGGAATCTATAGAAACTTCCCATGCCTTATTTCATTATACCTTCAAACGGATCTGTGAGGAATTCACTCATTACATTTAAGGTCCTTTTAGCGTAAGAAAAAAGAGAGGCTGAAAGAGAATCAGACTTGCCATAGATGACATTTATTTAAGGATATGAAAATGCTCTACTCTCTTCCTAAGGTGCATTAAATATAAGACACAAATCACTGTATAGATCCCCAAGTAGATCCTACTTTTTGCACAGATGTAAAACTTGAGAACTAGAATTATTTGTTTCTAGATCTCAAAGAAAAGTTAATGTTAAGGCTAACAACAGAACACCTAACTCCTAAGCTTCACTTTAATGCATTCTCAGTTCTGCCACGTGATCTCATTCTCTCTCCTATTCAGCCATCTCTTTTCGTTTCTTCCCCATTATCATTACTGCTATCAGAGTGCTTGGGAGATTTTCAGGGTTCTTAAACTGTAACTGGGAAATCTAAAGGGAAAAAAATAGTGAAAGAAAACAGAAAATTTAATTTGGCATCTGTTGACAGAAACTGAAATAGTAATGTCATGTTGCTCCCCTGTGAACACAGTCTTATTTTGTCTATAGCCTCCATAATTTTTGAAAATGTAATAATTCAAGTTATCCCCACATGCAATTATCCTCTTTGGCTTAGGGCAGTCTCTGATGATCAGAAATCAGCTGCATATTTCAGAGGTGAAAGTGTTTCTCTGACCAGTGGAAATTCTCTAGTTAAAAAGCAAGCCTCTTTTTAAAAAACAATCAGGGATATATTCAACAATAATTATAAAGCAATAAAGTGATGTAACAGGGCTCCCCTCGTGGCTCAGATGGTAACGAATATGCCTGCAATGCGAGAGACCCGAGTTCAATCCCTGAGTGGGGAAGATCCCCTGGAGGAGGGCATGGCAACCCACTCCAGTATTCTTGCTTGAAGAATTTCAAGGACAGAGGAGTCTGATGGGCTAGAGTTCATGGGTTGCAAAGAGTTAGATACGGCTGAGCTACTAACAGTGATGTACTAACACACAACTAGAAATTACAGCGTTGGAAACAGTACATTTATAATATCACGACTGGTGCTGAAGTTAAGTATACTACTGCTTTATATCCTTAAATATGTAAGAATCAACGTGTAAAAATTATATCATTATTTCTCCAGAAATTGGTGCAGTCCCATACAAAGGTTGCTCTAGAAACAGCCAGTTCATATCCCTGAAATCAAGCAGGACCCTGGGGGATTCTGGGCACAGAAGTCTTTCTGTGTCCTCTTCTTTGAGTTCCTGGAGCAAGTTCAAACATTTGCTCGTCAGGGAAGGGAGGGGGAATGCAGAAACAGGGGAGGAGAAGCCAAGAAACAATAGTGCAGCCTTGGGGCCACGTCCTGCTCTGTGAATCCCCTCCTTGAGGGATACATAGAACAATATCTTTGAGCTCTTTTGCAGAGTTAAAAACCTCATCAAATGGAAGATGTCACCTACTTGAGGGATCACTCTTCATTCCAGAGACGGTTTGTCTCATCTGGTGCCAGATGATCTCTGAACTGAAGAAATGAGGGGTATGCAAGCACCCTGAGCCTTTCCAGCCACCCTGCTCCTTGACTACAAAACGCCTCGCAACCCTCCCCCGCTTGCAGTCAGATACAGAGTCTTGAGGGCATTAGTTGGCTGTGGCCCTCTTTGCAAAGCAATAAAGCTATTCTTTTTCTACTTCACCCAAAGCTCTGTCTATGAGATTGAAAGCAGTGTTGGGCTACAAAGGCCAGATTCAAGTCTTTTGTAACATTCTGAATTTATCAAGATCAAGGTAGGGTCTCTGTCCCAGCAACAGTGATTCTGAGTCTTCAGTTCCCTGCAAAAGCAGCCTCTCTCTACCAGATTCCCATTATCTCTTCTGTAGATCCTGCCCCTACTAAGCCAATTTCCTCCTGCTGTATCCCTTGTCCAAATGTTATACTCAGTGGCTCTGTGAAATTTGAATTCAGGAGCTCTGTTCCCAAGCTCCTGCTGCCTAAGCTACTTTATTTCCAGGAATTGCCAGTCATCTTTTTACCAGCCAGCATGTGGTTCCTACTTCGAGGGATTAATTTATTCAGTTTCCCAGGAAACTCATCATGTGTCATTTCCATGTAATTGATTTCACCAATTTCTATTTATTTACTCTCGTCACTTTAGTGACTATAGGTAACAGCTTTGTTCTCTCCCAACCTTAATTCCCATATTTTTTTATTAGCCATGCCTCAGTAGTGCCCTGTCAAACATCTTGTCAGCACCAGTGAGTCCACAAAATAATATTCTTTCAACTCTATTCTTATAGAATACTTGATGAACAAATTGCGTGATAAACAAATATTTTATTACATTCTTTTTCAGGGAGAACACATTCATTCATATTATTCTCTATGTTAAGAAAAGTTTAAAATTATTTTTAAAATGGGTTTCCATTTCTCTGACCTTACCAACTATCAAGGTTAATCAAATAATGATTTAATTGCAATGGTAAATAAAGCTGTAAATGAGCATATTATATAAGTACATTTAACAACAAGATCTTAATAACAATCTGAGATGTCAGAGATGCGAACAAAGCTTCGCAGAGAAAGCATTTTATAAGCTCAGTCTGCAGAATGAGTAAAAATAGTTTTATTCAGGTGGAAACTGGAGCCACAGTACCCAATTAGATAACTGCACTAATTTAAACAGAAATAACAAAACCCTAACTAATGAAGTCAGCATACCTACACATACCCATCATATATTGTTACCTCTGTCTCTCATTTCTGTATAAATTTTTCCTTTTGCTGTAAACCAACTGAACTTC
Source organism: Neotragus moschatus (assembly GCA_006410615.1). Classification (NCBI taxonomy): domain Eukaryota; kingdom Metazoa; phylum Chordata; class Mammalia; order Artiodactyla; family Bovidae; genus Neotragus; species Neotragus moschatus. The sequence goes on along the minus strand of SJYA01000045.1, from coordinate 75,225 downwards.
TGTTCTCCCCTGAACACAATTGTGTATTTTTACCATCTACTTGGTCGTTTCACTTCAGCTTCATCTATTTCCCTTAATCTATTCTCATGGTTCTTTGTTTTTGATATTTAAGACAATTCCAACTTTTAGATTGTTTTAAATGCCCTTTCCTTTATAATTATTGCATCACCAAATAAAAATTTTCTTTTCATCTTTTGAGATTGGAGCTAAAATGAATTACGGGGAAATTTAAAGAGTGAGGTGATAAAGATAATATGGTCCAGTGAGTATGGCAGTTTAAAATTAGAAGACATTTAGTTAGCAAAATACTATATGCAAAGGTCCCATTTCCTAAAGAGTTTGAAAACGGAGATTTCAGGCTGATGAGGATAAGAGAGCAGGCATTTTTTTGCAAATGCCTCCTAAGTGAACTAGGTAAGTACTATCAGTCAGCTTTCATTCACTCCTCTGCTCAGATACAAGTTGGTACTATAGACTCCAGACTTTTAAAAGCAAAAAGATACATATTTACTAACTGCTGTTAACAGAGAAGGTAGGACACTACTCAGGCATATAAACACACACAAATTCAGCTACAGTAACATATTCCCACATTTCTAGTCATCATTGTACTATATGTCTTAGCCAGAGCAATAAGGCAAGAAAAACAAATAAAGGGCATAAAATATCACCAAGAGAATGAGAAAGTTGTCTTTATTCACAGGCAGAATGATTGTCTACACAAAACATCCTAAGGAATGTATGCAATTACTACAGAAAACTATTTTATTTATATTTATAAAACCAACATTGCTTGAAAGATTAAGTCTAAAATATGTTTTAAAAACAAAATATATAATCTAGAAATACATTTCATGATTCCAGATTCCCATATTAATACTTATAAAATATTTCAGAAAGAAATTAAATAAGACTCAAATAGAGATTCATATCATGGTTTGAAAGCTTTCATTACATCTTAATGTACATTGATAGATTCAATACATTCTGAGCAAAAATGCCAGGAGGCATTTATAGAATCTGAAAGATTGACTGTGAAATCTACATGGGAGAGTAAGAATAGCCAAAACAACTTTCAAAAAGAGAATTAAATTTGAAAGACTTTTATTATATCATTTCAGGACTCAATATGAAGATATATCAATGTATTTTGGTACAGAGAAAATTATAGGTGATTGCCATCTATGGGGTCGCACAGAGTCGGACACGACTGAAGTGACTCAGCAGCAGCAGTATTCAGTGGAATAGAATATAGATCTGAAATAGACTCACATGTGTATTATCAATTTCTTTTTACAAAATGTCAAATAACTCAAATGTGGAAAATGTATTTTCAACAAATAGCATTAAAATTACTGGATGTGTTAAAGTGATTTTTAAAAAGGGGTGAAAAAGTGCTGTACAACAATATTATACTTCTGCTGAAAACCGTTAAACAGTCCTTGTTGCTTTTAGAAGTAAGTGACCCAGAATTAGGCAACTAAGACCTAGAGAAAATAGCTACTAAATCTTTCTGGCCTAATTTCAAGTCATTCTTCCCTATTCCCTCAATGACCAGACAAAATGGCTTTCTGTCCCATAATGCCGTATCAAGGCTTTGGTGCTAAAACACTTGTTCTTGATCCAGAGAGTTGATGTGGAGTGGGAGGTGGGGGAGGGGGTTCAAGATTGGGAACTCATGTACACTTGAAATAAAAAAAAAAAAAAAAAAAAAAAACTTGTTCTCCATATCCCACGTATCTAGCCCCTAGGTTTTTTTGTTTTGTTTTGTTTTGTTTTAATCTTTTTTCTCCCTACTTATTCTTTAGACCCATTTCAAATGCTCTTTCTCTGGGAATTCTTTCTTTACTTATGANAAAAAAAAAAAAAAAAAAAAAAAAACACTTGTTCTCCATATCCCACGTATCTAGCCCCTAGGTTTTTTTGTTTTGTTTTGTTTTGTTTTAATCTTTTTTCTCCCTACTTATTCTTTAGACCCATTTCAAATGCTCTTTCTCTGGGAATTCTTTCTTTACTTATGAGGTATATGTTGCTCAACGTATATTAGTAGCATCAAGGACTTATTCACAGCTCATTATTTATATGACATTCGCTTTCTCTGTTAGACTTTCATTCTAGTTACAAAAAATGGCATACATTTTTCACTCTGTTTTTCATTTCTCATTATGGAGTAATACACAAAATAATTTTATTAAAGAAATATATTCAACAGTATATTTCCATAGCACAGATTTTGGCTCACAGTAAAGGTTTAATGAAAATATTGTGAAAAATAGTAATACTGGCCAAATGTTTGGCTATGTGTTCTGAGCTGTGACTAATTTTAAAAAGCGGCATAAGGGATTTGGGGAGGATACAGTTGCTCACTGTAATCAATCATGAGGTAAAAATTATCAATAAATGGAAATTATTGAAATTGGACGCCTAAAAATGACTCATGACAAAATTTCCTGGAAAAATGGATATATTTATTCTCAGAAATCAGAACTGGAAACAAGTCAGTAGACAGATAATCAGCAGTTTCTGGAACTTTAGTTGTGTGGGCAGCAACTTGGGACACAAAACCCTAGGTTCACATTTGCATGGTGTTAGGCATCTGTGGAAGCACGCAGCAGGAAGAATCAGGAAGCTAGAAGCCAGATAAGTGCCAGTTGGTCTGCTCTTAGTTGCATAGAGTAGGATTAAGTTAGTGAAATCTGAATGAACACTATACTATTCACTATCCTAAAATTAATTGATGAAAAATAGAAAGAATAAAATCTGTATTCCAGGAAATTTATAATGCCAGAGATTTGGAACAGAGGAAGATGCAGTTTCCCGAGTGGTAATGGCAAAAATATCAGCTCAGGAGTTATGTGTTTCCTGTTGTAAAATAATACAGTTTTCTTTATTTTGACTATCAACCTGAAATGGGATACTATATTTAACTTCAGGTGTAATTGTAATGTTATAAATTCATTGTCTCCACCACTGGATTTTAGTGATTATTTGTGATCTCATTGTATGACTATTTACACTCAGTCAATCTTTGAGTTATTTTTACAAATTTGCTTACTAGTTTTGGTAAGGAGAATAATGGCCCCTTAAATGTATTCATATATCTTGTGAATATGGTATGTTAAATAGCAAGAATAATGAAAACAGTAATGAATTAAAGTTGCTAATCAGTTGATACTAAACAGAGAGATCATCAGGTGAGCCCAATGTGTTTATAAACATTCTTGAAAATGGAAGAGAAAGACAGAAGAGTAGACCAGAGTCCTACAACACAAGGAGGATTTTACCCACCATTGCTGACTTTGGAGGAAGTACTTTGGAGGAAGTGGGACATTAGGCTAAAGAATTTGGGTGACCTCTAGAAAACAAACAAAAAGAAGACAAGTAAATAGGCTTTCCCCTAGATCCTCTGGAAAGAAATGAAGCCCTGCTAGCACAATGATTTTAGTTGAGTGAGATATCTCACTCAACTAAATTTAATTTCCTAATTTGCATCTAATTTCCTAATTTCAGGGATGTTTGAAAATCTTACAAAGAATAGGAAAATATTTATTTTTCCTGTATAGAATGCTACTTGTTCTGCATAAACATTAAATTTCCAGTTATCATTGTACTGTCTCTGTTACTGCTTTACTTTCTATAACACTTGTATGTAAGATAGAACGACACTTAAAAAAAAGAATATCCAATTTTATTTCAGTATACAATTGAAACATTCATTGCTGATGATATTAAAGCTTTCTTGAGAACAGTTAGATTCTGTTACTCTGTTGCTTAAGAAACCCAGGTGCAACCTCACACCTGCTGAGCCTAGTTCCTTCTCATCTGAGTTTATTGCCTGTCTTTTTATACAAATGGTGATAATTTGAGCAGATTGAAAACAGTAATTGGGGTACAGGGATTTAGTTAATTAAACAAAAGAGAGAGAGAGAAAATTTCCTGCAAGGTGATTATCTAAAGCTCAGAAGTGTTCTTTTCTCTAAAAATGTATAGCCACACACTAGTCTTCCATTTTGATACCCTTCCTGCCCAGGTCTCATCACAGAAGCCTAAATTGTATTCCTGCATTCTTAAAACCACTCTTGTACATAAGGCCTTTCAAGATGTATGGTCTGTGACTGTGTGGATAAAGATATTCAAATCTCTTGAGATTTTCTTTTAGAGTAAGGCTGTAGGTAGAAGCTGTGGCATCCAGGGAAAATTGTTTGTTAAAGAAAGGAAAACATCTGAAGTAGGAGATGGCAAGCTACTCTGCTGGACATGATTGAGTGACTGAACAGTAACAAAAACCAGTATTCTTGTCTGTAAAATTCCATGGACAAAGGAGATGTGGGCTACAGTCCATGGGGTCGAAAAGAGTTGGACTGAGCACAACCAAAATTAGTGCATAGCCCCCTAAATCTGAGCTTTCCAAAGCCCATTAATAGAAACAATGACAATACAAATCTTGGTTGACACATTGCTAATAAATAACAACATTCACAGCATATTTGGATGGCAGAATAAAGAGTTTATTAAAATCAAATTACTTGACCTTCCATCTATCTTTGGGAGAAGTGCAAAACCGTAAATTCTATCTACCATTCAATTTGAATTTCTCATTAACTTTGTAGGTTGACAGAGTTAATTTATCTCCCCAAGTCTGAGGGTTAGAGAGGTAAAGAATTGCCAGTGATCAGGAAATATTAGAATACTTTTCAATGGAGCAGATTAAGATAACATATAATTAGGGTACAAAATTTAAATTTCTCAAATTTGGCTCTTCTACAAGTTAATCAGTAGAAGCCAGATCTACAGGTTGCTCAGTAGCAAGATTAATAGAAACTTCTGCAGGGAAAATTAATTGGGTGCCAGAATCTGGATCCACAGCCCAGGGAAGGGAAGCCACAGACTCCATAGCCCAGGGGTCTGAAGACACGGGATCCACAGCCCACTGAGTAGCACCTTCTGGATCCAGAGCTCAGGGAGTGGCAGCTGCTGGACTTACAGCCCAGAGATCCACAGTGAGTCATCTGGCAGGGACTGGAGAAGGTGGAGGTCCTCCGACGGTAGCAGGATGTCTGGCAGGGACGGGACACCACACGGAACGTCTGGGTCCTGATGGGCTCACGGCAGGTCTCTTGACTGTAGAGAGAGGAGCCCAGCTGGCAGGAGCTTCGAGGGCAGAGATCAGTGCTGTAGACCAGGTTGCCGGGGAAGGAGGAGCCACAGGAGGAGCCTGAGTAGCTCAGGTGGCCCCCAAGGGAGCAGGAGGAGAAGTTTCTGGAACAACAGTTGTAGGACATGTTGACAGCAGATGTGAGTTCAGCTGAGCTACAGTGAGAAGATTTTGCGTTTGAATGTAACCTTCTGGACAGATGTGCTTATATATACTCTCAGCAATAGGTGTGGTAACCTACAGGGTCATTTTTTCCATATGTGTGTTCCCTTGTTTACATGGGTGTAACTTAGCAATCTTCTCTATAATTGTAGTTGGAACGGTTCTCCCCATATTGTATTTATGGATGCTATGATTTTGGTGTTATAGCCAAGGCCAATGAACTACACCTATGTTAGAAATGCTATGACTGTTTCACACTAATGCTTATTCCATCATAGTCAGGAAAGCCTTTCCGCTTCCTCTTGCCATAATATTTGGGTGTTTTGCTTCTGCCAATGAAGAGAAAATGCTTTTCTCAAATGGCAGTTACATAAGATAAAATTATTTTTCTTCTTTGTCAATGGATCAGAGGTGTAACTTTGGCTTGAACAAAGAATCTACTAAATACTGACTTTACTTGTTCCCATGTCTTCTCAGAGGATGAGATGGTTGGATAGCATCACCAACTTGATGGACATGAATTTGGGTAAACTCCGGGAGTTGGTGATGGACAGGGAGGCCTGCCGTGCTGTGGTCCATGGGGTCACAAAGAGTCGGACTTGACTGAGTGACTGAACTGAACTGAACTGAACTGATATCTTCTCATCCTCCGTTATTGTCAATCTACTACATTCTGTTACGCCTGTGTCTCAGATACAATGGAGAGGAAAAATTATCAGCCAAGACACTTTTTTGAGTACCATTGATGGCCAGAACCAGAAAGAAGCCTGCACAGCTTTTGGGAGACGTGGTGACAGTAAGGGACAGAACTAAGACAGAGTCACAAGGAAGGCCAGTTTGGAAAGCATCAAAGAGCTAAGAAATACTGAGATGAGGGAAGGAAGCAATTGAGTTTCAGATTCAGTGGACCTGATATGAGACCTGCAGTCTTAACAGATTGTCATCTGTACACGTAGATGCCTCAAGAATTTCCTTCTCAGATCTCCATCTACAGGAAGCTTGATTGACCAAGGAGTTCCCAGCCCCAACTCCATGCTATGGCCCCAAATCTAACACTGCATTGGTAGGAAAGCCTCTCTTTCCATGAGACTGTGCCCAGGCAATGACTGAGCACAGGAGACATATTAGAAGGCCTCCTTCTTAAGACATATGAGATCCTTTGCTGGCCAACAATTGAGGATCTCCAATGGTCTTGAGAAACTGTCCGCAATCCGTGGCTGCCTGGGGCATGTCTGTCTATCTTCTTCACTCTGATCAGACTCTCATGGAAGTCTGACAAGTCTCCTAGCTTTCTTCCCCTCTTCCCCAACACACTTCTCTCACAGCCATCTACCCATAAGTCTTTGTACCTTTAATTTCATCTCGGTGTCATTTCTGCTAAAGCCCATCTTTCAGTCACCTCAACATTAGGCCAGTTCTATTTATTTCTTGAGTAGCATTTCACACGTCAGATGATGCATCAACTTTGATAAATCCTAAACTATTGTTTAGATATGTTAGATAGTATCAACTTAATGGACATGAATCTGAGCAAACTCCAGGAGATAGTGGAGGACAGAGGAACATGGCATGTTGCAGTCCATGGGGTCATAAAGAGTGACTGAAGAACAGCAACAAAACTATTATCTCTTCAAATACTGTTTCCATCCCCTTTTTATCTTCGTTTTTCCTGAGATCCAATTATAAGCAAAATACACTATACATTATATATATATGCCTCTCACAGTCTTTTCTCTATATTCAGTCTTTTTGTCTTTTTTATGCTTTAGTTTGGGATTTCCTTCTATTCCATCTTCTAATTCACTGTCTTTTCAGTTCAGTCACTCAGTCATGTCTGACTCTTTGCGACCCCATGGACTGCAGCACGCCACGCCTCCCTGTCCGTCACCAACTCCTGGAGGTTGCTCAAACTCATGTCCATCGAGTCGGTGATACCATCCAGCCGTTTCATCCTCTGTTGTATCCTTTTCCTCCTGCCTTCAGTCTTCCCCAATGAATCCATCAGGATCTTTTCCATTGAATCAGTTCTTTGCATCAAGTGGCCCAAGTATTAGAGCTTCAGCTTCAGCATCAGTCCTTCCAATGAATATTCAGGATTTATTTCCTTTAGGATGGACTGGTTTGATCTCCGTGTAGTCCAAGGGACTCTCAGCAGTCTTCTCCAACACCACAGTTCAAAAGCATCATCTATTAGGCAATGTTTAATCTACTCATAAAAGATATCACTGGTTTTTCCAAATCAGTTATTATTTTATAAATTTCTAAACTTTCAGTTAGATTCTGTTGTTTAGTTTTCATTTTCTGTCCCCAATCCTCAAATTATCTTCAATTCTTAAACACAGCTCTTTCTTGATAGCAATATTTCCCTGCTTCATACTACTAAATTCATAAGTATTTTATAGTCTGATTTTCCCAAGACTATTATATGGATTACAGATTTCAGATTGTATTTTCTGCTGTTATATTTTGTTCTAGCTTTATTTTGTTATATTCAGTATTTTAATTTTATTATTTTTGGTAAGTTTATAACAGCTTTATTATAAAATAAAATAAGAAAATATTGCTATCAACAATAACTACATTTCCTTGAGTCTGGAGTATAGTTTAACTAGTTTTATTTTAACACTGAATATTTTGTGAATGAACTTTGAAAGTAGCTGTAGCTATTTATACAATCAGAATATGATAAAATTTAGTAAACTTTGTTTTTCACCTTTGACTCTATAGTTAAAGAGAAGATTATATATATATATATATATATCTTTGAAAAACAGAAGGGAGAGAAAATCTAAGTTAAATATATTAAAAAGAGGAAGGAAAAATGGTAGGGTGAGAACAGAAAGAGAGAGATTTATACACCCTGCAGAAGAAAAGAGAAGTGGAAAAAAATCTTCACATATAGGCAGGAAACTGCAGCTCTGCAAATGCTAAGAAGTCAAAGCCTGTGCAGAGAAAAACTAGAGATATTTTAAGAAAATAAAAATCCTGCATTGCTGTTCAGTTGCTAAGTTGTGTCTGACTCTTTGTGACCCCATGGACTGCGGAACACCAGGCTCTTCTGTCCTTCGCTATCTCCCGGAGTTTGCTCAGACTCATGTCCACTGAGTCAACCATCTCATCCTCTGTTGTCCCCTTCTCCTCCCACCTTCAATCTTTCCCAGCATCAGGGTCTTTTCCAATCAGTCGGCCGGCCTTCACATCAGGTTGCAAAGGATTGGAGCTGCACCTTCAGCAGATGCTAAAAGGAACAACACATCAAGATTCATAAAATATACTAATTTTGATATTTTTAATTATAAAAACATTAGAGAATAAGTAATAATTTGAGTGCAATAGAAAAAAAATTTCCTAAGCCTTCTTTGTGTTTCACTTTCAATTGCTTCCTTCTCTCACCATACATCAACATTTCTGTCTTAACTAAATAGACATGGACTAGATTGATCTCTCCAGCTGAGCCTCTTTTTTGGTCATCTTATCTTTACATACACAGAAGCTGTCTTTATGTTCCTTGCCATTTCTCTCTCAGTCTCTTGTTTTATCTATTTTTGGTCTCTTGGATTAGAGACATACTATATAACTGTGATCCTTGGTATATTTTCTATTGCTGCCATAACAGATTACTGCTGAGTGATTTTGGAGAATGGGAGTAAATGGTGACAAAGTGGATCATTTCAGGAAAGCTTCGAAACTGTGTCTCTGATCCATCATACCGGAGGAAAATCCATCTTATTCCACACTCTGAGGAGGGAAACAGTCACCAGGAAAACCAGACGCAGATACATAGGAAGCGGGTTAGGGTAAATCAGAAAAAAGCTTTCCTGGTCATGACGCTTCCCTGGCCATGATGGGGTGCGCATTAGTAGGAAACAGTCATAGCATTTCTGACATAGCAGTACATCATTGGCTTTGGCTATAAAAACAGAATTACAGCATCCATAAAAACAAAAGTGAGAAACCATTCACCGGCAACTGCAATTACCGACAAGACTACTGAATTACACATATGCAAAAGAGGAAATCTCACGTAGGAACCATGATCCCTTGGTGTGCCACGCCCTTGCTGGAAGTGTATAAATGCCACAGTGCAGGAGAGACATTCAAACTCAGAATCTTCTCACTGTAACTCAGCTGAACTCACATCTCCTGTCAACATGTCCTACAGCCGCTGCTCTGGAAACTTCTCTTCTTGCTCCCTTGGGAGCTACCAGCGATACCCAGGTTCCTGCTTCCCCAGCAACCTGGTCTACAGCACTGACCTCTGCTCTCCCAGCTCCTGCCAGCTGGGCTCCTCTCTCTACAGTCAGGAGACCTGCTGTGAGCCCATCAGGACCCAGACTGTGGTGTCCCATCCCTGCCAGACGTCCTGCTACCGCCGGAGGACCTCCACCTTCTCCAGTCCCTGCCAGACGACTTTCCCTGGGTCTCTGGGCTGTAGGTCCAGCAGCTGCAGCTCCCTGAGCTCTGGATCCAGAAGCTGCTACTCAGTGGGCTGTGGAGGCCGTGGCTTCAGACGCCTGGGTTATGGAATCTGTGGCTTCCCTTCCCTGAGCCATGGATCTGGATTCTGCCGGCCAACCTTCTTTTTGTCCAGTAGCTGCCAATCATCCTGTTACAGACCAACCTGTGGATCTGGCTTCTATCGTTCAATTTGTTGAAGGTCTGAATCCTTTTGCATATTGAGATCAAAGTCTCTCTCAGTATACTCATCATTTTCCTTCTCACATTTGCCACCAATCTTTTATTCTTAAATCATCAGTTTCTTGCATCATCAACTTTTGAGGGACTCTAAACTTAGTGAATAACTCAATATGAAGTCCTAATGCCTGTACTATTGGATTGAAAATATACTATTGGATTTTCATGGAAAAGCATTTGAAAATGAAAATTTTAATCTAATAAATTTACATCATCTGACATTGAAATGTATTGTTTGTCTTATTATTTGCCTATAGTTTAATCAGGATTCGAGAATTTTAAATAAAGATCAGTCACTTGAGCGCAGGCGGCTGCGGAGCCGGCTCCCTTGAGCGCAGGCGGCTGCGGAGCCGGCTCCCTTGAGCGCAGGCGGCTGCGGAGCCGGCTCCCTTGAGCGCAGGCGGCTGCGGAGCCGGCTCCCTTGAGCGCAGGCGGCTGCGGAGCCGGCTCCCTTGAGCGCAGGCGGCTGCGGAGCCGGCTCCCTTGAGCGCAGGCGGCTGCGGAGCCGGCTCCCTTGAGCGCAGGCGGCTGCGGAGCCGGCTCCCTTGAGCGCAGGCGGCTGCGGAGCCGGCTCCCTTGAGCGCAGGCGGCTGCGGAGCCGGCTCCCTTGAGCGCAGGCGGCTGCGGAGCCGGCTCCCTTGAGCGCAGGCGGCTGCGGAGCCGGCTCCCTTGAGCGCAGGCGGCTGCGGAGCCGGCTCCCTTGAGCGCAGGCGGCTGCGGAGCCGGCTCCCTTGAGCGCAGGCGGCTGCGGAGCCGGCTCCCTTGAGCGCAGGCGGCTGCGGAGCCGGCTCCCTTGAGCGCAGGCGGCTGCGGAGCCGGCTCCCTTGAGCGCGGCCGAGAGGAGCCACCCCGCGTCCGAGGACGGGGTCGGCAGCCGGGAGGAGCCACCCCACGCGTCCTAGAGACAGCGGCAGAGAGTCCCGGGCTGTGACGGCACAGAACGGCTGAGAGGAGATACCCCACTTCCGAGGTCAGGGGCAGCGGCCGAGAGCGCCAGGCTGCGAGGGCGCGGGAACAGCCGAGAGGAGCCACCCCACCTCCCACTCAGCACGCAGAGAGGAGCCACCCCACGTCGGAGGACAGAGACAGCGGCTGGGAGTCCCGGGCCGTAGCGGCGCAAGAACAGCTGAGAGGAGCCACCCCACCTCCGAGGTCAGGGGCAGCGGCCGAGAGTACCAGACTGCGACGGCGCGGGAACAGCTGAGAGGAGCCACACCGCGTCCAAGGTCAGGGCCGGGGGCCGGGAAGAACCACCCTGTGTCCGAGGTCAGGAGCGGTGACCGGGAGGAGCCACCTCGCATCCAAGGCCAGGGTCTGGGGGCCGGGAGGGCCACCCTGCGTCTGAGGCCAGGGTCGGGGGCTGGGAAGANAAATTTAAGTCTGACACTGTTTCCACTGTTTCCCCATCTATATCCCATGAAGTGCTGGGACTGGATGCCATGATCTTCGTTTTCTGAATGTTGAACTTTAAGCCAACTTTTTCACTCTCCACTTTCACTTCCATCAAGAGGCTTTTTAGTTCCTCTTCACTTTCTGCCAAAAAAGGTTAAAGGATGCCAATCTCCAGATTTCATACTTATGTAGTCCCCCAGAGTCCACAGGAGCAGACCTCCCATAAAGCTAGGTCCCTATCAAGCTGATGGGCTTCCTGGTGGAAACTACAGTAACTGAGAGGAGCCACCTGCCTTGTGTCAAGAGGTCCAGCCCCTGGCTCTGTCTCTGTGATGGACTTCAGAGCCATTTAGCAGCCTGAAGACTAAGTGAGGACTTAGCAGCATGAGAACTAAGTGCGGACTTAGCAGCTCGACCAGAGTCTTCAATCTTAAAGGCAGAGTTACTTATCATAGTTCTGTCCACCAGCCCAGAAGGAATGAATGCAGCACAGAAGCTCTATAATCATTTTACCTGAAAGCAGTGCATGTTGGTTCATCAAGAGGGCATCCCTCTCAAAGAAGGAGAATGGAGGGACCATTCTGAGGACATAGATATAGATTCTATTTTCCAGAAAAACATGTACTCATGAAACATACCTAATTTTAAGATAAAATTAACATTTGAGAGAAAAGATCATTATTTTTTTTAAATCCTGTTAAATGCCTTTCAAAAATGGGCCTACTTCTTTATTCCAATCTTAAAGGAGAGCCTACCCTTACAATCGATGCCATAAATTATATGATACTGATTTTATTGTCACATTTTGAAAATACTCTCTCACTTATGTTTATCATGGCCTGTAAATGTTCAGAATAACATTTGGAGACCAAGTCACTACTCAGAGTAAGGGAAATAGAGGTCTATATAGAGAGGTTAGCACCCATTAATGGGCCCAGTGTTTAGACCTAAGAAACCTTTGTAAGACAATTCTCATGTAAAGCAAGCAAAACAAGCTCTCAAATAATAGTTCAAAATGAAAATCAAAATGGCAGGCTGTGTAGCTCAAAGTGATGACTCTATTTAAAAATCCCACTTGTTCTGTCAGTCTCTTTAGGCATGTCTGACTCTTTGTGGTCCCATGGACTGTAGCCCACCAGGCTCCTCCATCCGTGGGATTTCCCAGACAATAATACTGGAGTGAGTTGCCATGCCCTCCTCCAGGGGATCTTCCTGACCCAGGGATCGAATCAGTGTCTCTTATGTCTCCTGCATTGCATGAGGATTCTTTACCTCTGAGACACTGGGGAAGCCCAGTGTCCTCAAATGGTATGTGTTTGTAAAAATCCAGCCACAGTCAGCCCTTCATATCTACTGAGGCTGTGGATCCCATGGGTGCAAGTGGCCAATTGTACTTCGCCATTTTACATAACAGACTTGAGCATCCCTGAATTTGGGTGTGTACAGGTGGGGGTAGTAGTCCTGGAACCAACCCACCAGGATACTGGGGGACAATTATATACTTAGCCATAAAAATTCTCTAGATGAGCAGAGTACGGCTTTGGCATATTAGCCCAGTAACTCCCAACTAGAGATCTGAAGCAGCCTGCATCCTTAAGTCAGTACATTGGGACTCACTGGCTCCAGGTGTATCGGTGCTACTTGCAGAGTCAACATGTTATTTTACCCAGACAAGCCAAGGTACTTTGCTCCTGGGAAGGGGTAAGGAGAGAAAGAGACTGTTTTGCTCCCATTTTCCTCATAGTATATTAGAAACAAAGCATAAAGTTGGCTGGGATCAGGGTTTGCATTGCCCACAGCAACTCAACTTTGATTTAACCAGATGCCATAAAAATAGCAACAGGGAAATATTGGAATTTTGAAATTAACATGCTACTGAAATTTACTGAATGTAGCACGTTTTGTGGGGAGTTGCATATTGTAGGTATTTCCTTTATTTTTTAAATGGCAATGTAAGTCAGGCTATGGAAAGAAAGTTAATTTATTGTATATAATGGCTGCTACTCCCTTGATCTACATCTATAAATGTGTGTTATGAAACCAAATGCCCTAAATCAGCTTGATTATCCACCGAATGGATGGAAATTGTAATATCATAATGCTATCTTCAGATTTGCACAGCTGTTGGAATATCGAGCTGAATTAGGAGACCAGAGTCACAGTCTCTGTTATTAAAATCATGATGCGATCTCAGTCAGGTCTTGAAAGGGATTCTGGGTCTCAGATTCTAAATATTTTTAGTGCTGGTGGCTGAACTGTCCCAGCTCTCCCATTCTAGGCTTCTGGGATATTTAGGGTTAAGTTTATCCCTACTTTGGCTCTGGAGGGTACTTACGAGGTCCTGTGGAATGAGAGAGAGTCACATTGTGGAATCCCTGGATTAATGAGGTGGTGGCATGTACGACTGGGGGTCTCCTTACAGGCTTTCCTCTGGTCAGGGAACTACTGTCACTGCACTGAGTAAGGCCCTGAGCCCTATCCTGTCTGTATTCAAGGGAAATGTAAAGGGTCTCGGGTTACTGAGGCAGTGTAGCTGTAAGTTCTTCTCAGATCCCGTGCCTTAGTCGCAATAAACAGATTCTTGGTGTCTTCCTATGACTAACCCCTTGCCTTCTTCTCCACATCCAAGAGCTCATTCCTTGTCTATTATCCACCCTTCTTTTATCAGAGAGCTGAGATCCCTGTCTTAGCTTCATACTTGGTGTCCTTTTCCTTTGAAGACTAGAATTCTGTCGTTCTTTTCAGTCTTCAGGTCTGAGCTTGGCCACTGCCAGAACTTTCTGGATTTGATATTTGCCTGCAGAGATCTTCACCTATAGCTCGTGCCTCCTCCCTACTGTTCACACAGCCCCTGGATGCCTGCTGCTGGCCCTCACTGAGGCTGCTACCTGCCTTGACTGGTCCTCTGACTACTGCTTATTACAAGACCCTCATAAGGTGTCTCCATTTGCTTTGTGGGGACATCACCCTGTTACTCACCCACTTCTGGGCCTTTCTGATACTATTAGCCTCTACTTCTCATTTGTCATTGGAGACCCTGCCCTCAGAGCCTTCCTGGGCCGATCTGGTCTCTAGATCTTGGACCTCCCTACACTGGTCTATCCCAACATCAGTTGATGTCCAATTAGAACCTATAAAGTCTGTGTGGGCATTTCTTGGGCCAGGTTTTCCTACCTGGGCTCATCCCTCAGGATGGAAACTATTGTGTCCAGATTCAACCAGTATGTGCCAGTTAACAAACAGCCTTATAAAACTTTTCAGTCAATGACTTGGTAGGATAAATTGAAGTTAAAATTATGAGATGGACAATGAGGGAGAATTTCCAAATCTCTGTAGCCTATGGTAGGGAGAAGAGATGCTATTGGAAATTTTTGAGCCAGGAAGAGATAATTAGGTGAAAAGTGGAAAATGTCCTTGTGATCTGTCGAGAAGCAAAGTTGCACATGAATTTAAAGTGAGGCTTTTATTGTTATTAGTAGTCAGCCTAGTAGTATTCAACTCCTTGCAAAGGTGCAACTGGCTTGATGAAATAGCTCAGAATCTCAGCTGCCATAGCAGGCACATGCATACTGGCTAGCTATATGCCCTTTTGCTGAGGACTTATTCTTTCTGAATCTCAGTTTCCTCATCTGCCAAATGAAGCTTTGTGGAGCTCATATTAATATCTTTGCTCATTCATAAGTTCTCAGGGTGGCATCAAGAATATCAGTTAGTGGACAGTGGATGTGAAAGTGTTTTAAGAACCAATGATGCATCTTACAAATTTTTGGTTCTCCTTCTTAGATGGGTGGGAACGATAGATACGAAACCTCTTGCCCAGCATTGGTGGGCAGTAAAGATTGAGATCAGTGTTCTGAAGGAAGAGCAGGTCAGAAATAAGGCACATGGCATGACCTGGAGCCAGAGGAGACGAGGGAGACAAACAGAGTTGAGGGCTTTGAGGAGCCATAAGAGCTGATGCACAGGGAAGTTTGAAGGAGAGAAATTTCCTGAGCTGGAATACAGGGCCAACGGCCTTCTTTTTGTTTAACACTTGCTGTTGCTGGTCTAGCAGTTTGGACTGAAGTTACTTTTTAAGCAGTTAATAGAGTAGAAGAAGAGCAGACCAAAAGTGAGAGATTATTCTTATAAGGTTTGGCAGGATTTAGGGACCAGGGAAAGGATACGGCCAGTATCAGCTAGCCCAAGGTAAACCAATTCAGAGGAGAGTGGTAAGTGTCCTAGGTGAACAACAGAGGTGGGCTGCATTTCGACATTGTGATGATTAATTTTATGTGTCAACTTGGTGCCCAGTTGTTTGGTCAAACACTAATCCGGTTGTTGCTATGAAAGTATTTTTTATATGTGATTTAAATTTGAATCGATTGACTTTAAGTAAAGCAAATTGCCCTCCATAATGTGGGTGGGCCTCATCCAATTAGTTGAAGGCCTTAAGATGAAAGAAAGGTTTCCAAAAGAAAAAGAAATTCAGCTTCAAGACTGTAACATAGAAACCTTACCTGAGTTTCTAACATGCCTGGCCTGCCCTGCAGATTTTGAGCTCAGGACCACAGCATCATTTCTTACCTGAATTTCTAGCCTGTTGACCTGCACTATGAATTTCAGGTTTCTAGCCCCTGCAATTACATGAACCAATTCCTTAAAATCACCCCCCTATGTACATACATATACATATACACACACACACATATACATAAAACCAAATACATGTGTATATATATACATGCATATATATATATATATATATGTTTCCATGTATATATTTATTTACTATAAAAAATAATTAATAGGTATAATCAGAATATAATCAGATTGATTATCTTTGCAGCCAAAGATGGAGAAGCTCTATACAGTCAACAAAAACAAGACCAAGAGCTGACTGTGGCTCNTGGGAGAATGGCACTGAAACATGTGTGCTATCGTGTGGGAAATGAATCATCAGTCTATTTTCGGTTTATTTTTATTTATTAAATTAAAAAATAAAATAAAATAAACTCGGAAAAAAAAATAAATAAAGATCAATGTGCCTCTGAAACTGGATGTGAAAACACACATTTTGAAAGATTTTAGCAAATTTCTGTTGTCATTGCATATGTTTCCTAGTGGGAGTAATTATTTCCTGGAGGTCCATATTTTATTTGCCTCAATATCAGTGATATTTGCCTGAGGATGGAGGCATGGATTTCTGCTAATAATGGAAAAGAGAGAAATTGGTATATAACTAGAAATGCAGGCAACAAAAATACAGTATAATTTACAAGATGAGATAATATGTAGATAACATACTGAAAATTTAGTATCTCAATGTAAATTTTCAGCTAAGAGAAAAAATAAGCCTTTAAACAACTCCAAGGGTAGATGTTTTGTTCTCTGTTGGTTGGCATAAGTGCCGTAATCCTTCCCTGAGCCTGGTCCCAGTGATGATCCTTTCTGAGCCGTACCTATGAACATTCATAAAGAGATTCATAATGATTTTAACTGGGGAGTAACCGGGTTAAGCAGTGAGTGCTAATTCTTTCCAGTCATATCTCACTCTTTGCAACCCATGGATTGTATCCTGCCAGACTCCTCTGTCCATGGAATTTTCCAGGCAAGAATCCTGAAGTGGGTTGCCGTTTATTTCTCCAGGGGATCTTCCTGACTCAGCAATCGAATCAGTGTCTCTTCCGTCCTCTGCACCGGCAGGCAGATTTTTTACCACTAGTGCCACCTGGGAAGCCCACTGGGTTCAGGAGATGGGGGATAACCTCCCGAGGCTTCCTCAAGGCTCAACCTGAATTACTAGCAGCAACATACATGGAGCAGTGTTGAATGAATATTTGTATTCTCTAGGCTTAGGCTGTAATCCTTTTCCCCTAGTATCTTTTTCCTCCTGTATCCTTTTCCCAACTCTAAAGCAGAGCTGAAGTCAAAACCTTGAGTACAGATTGTGTATTTGTCACAAAATATCAGGCAACTAGGACTTCCCAGGTGGTGCTAGTGGTAAAGAACCCTCCTGCCGGTGCAGGAGACATAAGAGATATGGGATTGATACTTAGGTCAGGAAGATCCCCTGGAGGAGGGCATGGCAGCCCACTCAGTGTTCTTGTCTCAAGAATCCCACAGACAGAGGAACCCAGTGGGCTACAGTCCAATAGATGGTACAGTCGGACACGGCTGAAGCAACTTAGCACACACACACGCACAGCATACTTCACGCCAATAGTATGGGAGACCATGGAAGGCAAAAGAATCAAAGAGAAAAAATCTTACAAAGGACTATGTCTTTTTGTTGCTGACTTTATGAAGGGCAATGAGGACTTAGTCTTTCAAGGTTTTCTTTAGGAACATATGGTATGATTTTGGAATTGTCCACCCCTGGATCTGATCAACAGTGAGAATCATTTATCCATCAACTTGTGCTTCCTATTGCTGGAATGTTGCCTGGCTGTGTATTAATTTTCTAGAAACTCATTAAACATGTGAGAGGATTCAGTGTGTTCCTTTTGTTTTTCTGGCTGTGATCTCTGAGGACCCAGGTAGAGAGTGAAAGAAATGTTGTTTATGCAGGAGGGGAGATACTGTCAATGCAAAGAGGGTTGAAACTTGCATGCAATTGTTTCAGGCACCATAGCTGTGTCTCGGATCACAGTTCAAAGAATGAATATATAACAGAGGGCACAAGGGGTACCTGATACACAACTTGCGTTTAATGCTTAAACATCCTCATGAGAAAGACAAACATTCTGTTCTATAGACCTTCCCAGACACAAGAGAAAGAAAAGTGAAAAAGAATTAGAAATTTGCCCAAATTTGTTCATCAACGATCTAGTAGAATCCCATCTCTTGAATCAACCTATTGTTATTTTCTGAGCTTCTTTTCACCTACTTTTTAAACCAAGAGCCTTGAGTATACTTCCTACTATGGAGATTGCTTTATCTCAATAGACTTCAGCTCCTTTGGATCTAGTTTCATTACCTCATGAGTAGTATTCATAATAAAGAGAAAAACAAAAAATAAATGTAGAGATTAGGAAAAGAACGCTAAGGAAAAATGAGCTAATTTCTTTTAAAAAGATTTGCATTAACCATAATACTTAATAATAGACTGAGAGAAATACATGATTATGTCTCAGGAAGATGTTGCTAGAAATTCTGAGTGCAATGACAAACCCTATATTATTCACTTTAATTATCATTATTAATGTCACATTAAAATGTTCCCTTCCTCAATAACTACCACTATGAACAATAATAAAAAACAAAACACACACACACATACAAAAACTCTCTTTCACAGTCACACATGCATAATTTTAACATCAGCAACCCCAAAATTGAAGATGAGCTTACTGTTAATATTTTTTTTAAAAATAAGCGATAAAGGTGATTTCTATATAACTTGACAGATTTCTTCTCTTCCCTCTGAACTCCCCCAACATAAACACTGGCACTCCTAGAAGCTTTTCTCTTTGGCAATTTTACTATTGCCAAACCATGACATCTCACTGATCTGTAAACTACATTCCCATTTTGGTGAGTCAGACTGAAGAAGCAATCAGGCATCGATCATGATAGAACCATGAGGAAGTCCTTGAGAAGGGAAAAGTCGTGTAATTGGATGTAAAAGTAACATAGAATATGGAATAAAGACCTCAAATCAAGCATGAAAGAACGTACCCCCCGCTATGTGTGCTTTGTTATATAAAGTAACATGCTAATGACATAAAATTCAACAACAAAAAAGGCACCAGGAAAATAAAAATACAACAGAAGTGGAAGAGGTGATTGATGAGGTAAGGAAAAACATGCCAAAAGAACCTGCTCTGGTATACACAAAAAATGCTTTAAAGCTACAGCTTCTGCTTTGAATAGCAGAATATTACAGCATATTTGGATCCAATTATGGATTATACATTTACAGCAATTACAACAGTATTTTTTTCTTCATGGGAATCTTACTTGATTATTTTTACCATGATGTGGTCCTTCGGCAAAATTTTTGTTTTTATTGTTACTGAGACAACCAGTCATTTTATCTTTGATTTGAACTTTTTAAATAATTTTGCTTTAGAGCTGCCAGAGTATTATGAACTTTCATTAGCTTTACACAGACTCTTTGGACTGCATGAGGAAATCAAATCAAGAAGAAATCAAACCACTATTGGAATTAAATTCATTTTTTATTTGAGGTATTTAACAATATTGACATAATACTGGCTTCATTAATCCTTAGTGACGTTTTCTTTTGTTAATGGAAGAGCACATCATCAACTACTGCTTCATCTGTGTTTTTGTTGTTTGGGGTGTGTGTGGGGGGGTGTGTGTGTGTGTGCACACACGTGTGCATTTGTGCATGTGTTTGTTTTACTTGCATAAGAAAACTTAGCAGCAAGAGAGACACAGATGTATAGAACAGCCTTTTGGACTCTGTGGGAGAGGGAGAGGGTGGGATGATTTGGGAGAGTGGCATTGTAACATGTATGATATCATAAGTGAAATGAATTGCCGGTCTAGGTTCGATGCAGGATGCAGGATGCTTGGGACTGATGCACGGGGATGATCCAGGGAGAGGATGTGGGGTGGGAGTGGGGAGAGGGTGTCGGGATTGGGAGCTCATATACACTCTTGGCTGATTCATGTCAATGTATGGCAAAACGAATACAGTATTATAAAGCAAAACAAACTAAAAATTAAAAGTTAAAAAGAAAAAAATAGACTGCAGCCAGTTAGATGTGTCTTAGAATTCAAAAATCATGGTTGCGTTTTCATTCAAATAAGTCTAAACATTCAAAAAAGAAAACTTAGGATTTAACATGGCGAAAATGATTTAGAGTAGCTATTTGACCTAAATGAAACGTATGCATCAGAGTGATATATGAACAGAGTTGTTACAAATGTTAGTGATAAATAATCATCTTTGGAAGTAATCTTTTTAATACTTCTGTCTTTTGAAATAGATACTGATGTTTCTCCAGCAAAATCATCTCTTTGACTTTTTATCCAGTGATACTTCTGACCCCCATGATGGAGAGTAAATGTCAAAAAATTGTTGTACAAGTCATATTTCACCATCAACTTGCTTTAATAGAAACTAAGTACTGACACCTTTAAATAAAAATATGAACTTTTAGCTTTAGTTCAGTGTTCCTAATAAGATATTCTTTTGCAAAGTCTAAAAAATAAAAAATCTCCCAAACAATAAAATAAATAGTTGTAGATTTAAGCAGTACAATATGCGGCCAAGCCACTGTAGCAAGAGCATTTAGATTAATCTTTATATGCTGTGTACTTCTGCACGCAGTCATGTCTGACTCTTTGCAAAGTCATGGATGGTAGCCTGCCAGGCTCCTCTGTCCATGGGATTTTTTTAGACAAGCACACTGGAGTGGGTGGCCATTCCCTTCTTCAGGGGGTCTTCCCATCTCAGCGGTCTGACCTGAGTCTCTTGGCCTCCCACACTGGCAGATGGATGCTCTACCACTGCACCACCTGTGAAGCAAGTATATGCTGTGTACCACCCTCAGTTTTATGTCCATATTTTATGTACACCTAATCAGTAATCCTAAATTTCCCACTATATCCACCTACTGGTAGCCTGGTGTCTATTATGGCATATTGCAGGATGTGGAAACAGCCATAGCAGTACCGGCTAGGTTAAAACAACTACGGAACCTCCACCAAGATTTGAACACATGAACTGTCTGACCACTGTATTTAGGTGTAATGTGTTTTCCATGATCCCTCAGCAATAAAAGGAGTATTTCTACTTTTTTCCGGCAGAGCAAAGAATAGGATATGGCTTGTCTTCAGATTTAACAGTGGCAATGCCAAAGAATGCTCAAACTACCACACAATTGCACTCATCTCACATGCTAGTAAAATAATGCTCAAAATTCTCCAAGCCAGGTTTCAGCAATACATGAGCCATGAACTTCCTGATGTTCAAGCTGGTTTTAGAAAAGGCAAAGGAACCAGAGATCAAATTGCCAACATCCGCTGGATCATGGAAAAAGCAAGAGAGTTCCAGAAAAAACATCTATTTCTGCTTTATTGACTGTGCCAAAGCCTTTGACTGTGTGGATCACAATAAACTGTGGAAAATTCTGAGAGAGATGGGAATACCAGACCACCTGACCTGCCTCTTGAGAAATCTGTATGCAGGCCAGGAAGCAACAGTTAGAATTCTACATGGAACAACAGATTGGTTTCAAATAGGAAAAGGAGTATGTCAAGGCTGTATATTGTTACCCTGCTTATTTAACTTCTATGAAGAGTACATCATGAGAAATGCTGGACTGGAATAAACAGAAGCTGGAGTCAAGATTGCTGGGAGAAGTATCAATAACCTCAGATATGCAGGAGACACCACCTTCATGGCAGAAAGTGCAGAGGAACTAAAAAGCCTCTTGATGAAAGTGAAAGATGAGAGTGAAACAGTTGGCTTAAAGCTCAACATTCAGAAAACGAAGATCATGGCATCCAGTCCCATTACTTCATGGGAAATAGACAGGGAAACAGTGGAAACAGTGTCAGACTTTATTTTTTGGGGCTCCAAAATCACTGCAGATGGTGATTGTAGCCATGAAATTAAAAGACGCTTACTCCTTGGAAGAAAAGTTATGAGCAACCTAGATAGCATATTCAAAAGCAGAGACATTACTTTGCTCCCTAAGGTCCATCTAGTCAAGGCTATGGTTTTTCCTGTGGTCATGTATGGATGTGAGAGTTGTACTGTGAAGAAGGCTGAGCATTGAAGAATTGATGCTTTTGAAGTGTGGTGTTGGAGAAGACTCTTGAGAGTCCCTTGGACTGCAAGGAGATCCAGCCAGTCCATTCTGAAGGAGATTGGCCCTGNCAGTTGGCTTAAAGCTCAACATTCAGAAAACGAAGATCATGGCATCCAGTCCCATTACTTCATGGGAAATAGACAGGGAAACAGTGGAAACAGTGTCAGACTTTATTTTTTGGGGCTCCAAAATCACTGCAGATGGTGATTGTAGCCATGAAATTAAAAGACGCTTACTCCTTGGAAGAAAAGTTATGAGCAACCTAGATAGCATATTCAAAAGCAGAGACATTACTTTGCTCCCTAAGGTCCATCTAGTCAAGGCTATGGTTTTTCCTGTGGTCATGTATGGATGTGAGAGTTGTACTGTGAAGAAGGCTGAGCATTGAAGAATTGATGCTTTTGAAGTGTGGTGTTGGAGAAGACTCTTGAGAGTCCCTTGGACTGCAAGGAGATCCAGCCAGTCCATTCTGAAGGAGATTGGCCCTGGGATTTCTTTGGAGGGAGTGATGCTAAAGCTGAAACTCCAGTGCTTTGGCCACCTCTTGCAAAGAGTTGACTCATTGGAAAAGACTCTGATGCTGGGAGGGATTGGGGGCAGGAGGAGAAGGGGACGACAGAGGATGAGATGGCTGGATGGCATCACTGACTCGATGGGTGTGAGTCTGAGTGAACTCTGGGAGTTGGTGATGAACAGGGAGGCCTGGCATCCTGCGATTCATGGGGTGGCAGAGTTGGACACGACAGCAACTGAACTGAACTGAAAGTAAAAACTGTTCACTCTGTATGCATCTTATAAACACTTTTCTAGATGAAACCATAGCAAAAGCAAAGTGGAAGTTTCCTAAACCAATCATCACTTATATTAACTCAATTATTCATTATATATAAAAAGTGAGAAATCTAAGACAATTACCAAGTGGAACTGGATGCCTAGACAAACAGAGTAAACCAAGACATGTGGTTACCCTGTGGGTGAGAATCTAGGTCATCTGTACCTTTTAGTAATATTGTCCTTGACTTACGACAAAAGTTTGGAGCATAACTGGTGATTCAGGTGTAATCAGCTTCTTAAACATTTAGTTAACTCTTGTAACATGAAAATATTTGTATTGTTTTTGAGTTTCATTTTCTTTTTTTGTTGTTGTTTTTTTCTAAGTAAATGTTATCAACAGAACAAAAGGTGGTTGCAAACCAACTGTATTAATGATTGTACAAAAAATGCTGGGCTTACTTCTAAGTATTGGGGTGTATTAGATGTTTTCAATTATCAATTATACATTTCATTTGCTTTCTTATGAAAGCAGTAAATCTGGGGAAACTGAAATTCTCACCAAATCTAACACACTAACTTATTACTGAATATATTATTTTAGAATCTACACAGAATCTTCCTTCCAAAATTGCGTGATGTAGTCAATTTGATATACCTATTTATCAGGTCAGTTCAGTTCAGTCACTCAGTCGTGTCCAACTCTTTGTGACCCCATGAATCGCAGCACGCCAGGCCTCCCTGTCCATCACCAACTCCCAGAGTTCACTCAGACTCACGCCCATCGAGTCAGTGATGCCACCCAGCCATCTCATCCTCTGTCGTCCCCTTCTCCTCCTGCCCCCAGTCCCTCCCAACATCAGAGTCTTTTCCAATGAGTCGACTCTTCGCATGAGGTGGCCAAAGTACTGGAGTTTCAGCTTTAGCATCATTCCTTCCAAAGAAATCCCAGGGTCGATCTCCTTCAGAATGGACTGGTTGGATCTCCTTGCAGTCCAAGGCACTCTCAAGAGTCTTCTCCAACACCACACTTCAAAAGCATCAATTCTTCGGTGCTCAGCCTTCTTCATAGTCCAACTCTCACATCCATACATGACCACAGGGAAAACCATAGCCTTGACTAGATGGACCTTAGTTGGCAAAGTAATGTCTCTGCTTTTGAATATGCTATCTAGGTTGCTCATAACTTTTCTTCCAAGGAGTAAGCGTCTTTTAATTTCATGGCTGCAGTCACCATCTGCAGTGATTTTGGAGCCCCAAAAAATAAAGTCTGACACTGTTTCCACTGTTTCCCTGTCTATTTCCCATGAAGTAATGGGACTGGATGCCATGATCTTCGTTTTCTGAATGTTGAGCTTTAAGCCAACTTTTTCACTCTCCTCTTTCACTTTCATCAAGAGGCTTTTTAGTTCCNGAATATGCTATCTAGGTTGCTCATAACTTTTCTTCCAAGGAGTAAGCGTCTTTTAATTTCATGGCTGCAGTCACCATCTGCAGTGATTTGGGAGCCCAGAAAAATAAAGTCTGACACCGTTTCCACTGTTTCCCTGTCTATTTCCCATAAAGTGATGGGACTGGATGCCATGATCTTCGTTTTCTGAATGTTGAGCTTTAAGCCAACTTTTTCACTCTCCTCTTTCAATTTCATCAAGAGGCTTTTTAGTTCCTCTTCACTTTCTGCCATAAGGGTGGTGTCATCTGCGAATATTCAAGTTTCTAACCCCCTACAAAACCAAAGGTCAAAGTTACTTTTCTGTAGTCTTAAAATGTAGTCTTAAAAATGTAATTTAAGATTTTTCCATATTAACAGAATGTATTTACTCCTTCTGTATTAACAGAAGGGTAAACATGAGAGATGAAATAATTTCTTCAAAACCTAAAGGACACTGAACAATTTTACTTTTTAAATTGAGAAAATTTAAATTATGAGTACAAGATGCAGAAAAATACAGCCAGATATTTAGAATTAGATTTGAAGACACGTCCTAAGTTGCTTCATTTGTGTCCAGCTCTTTTTGACCCTGTGAACTGTAGCCTGCCAGGCTCGTCTGTCCATGGGATTCTCCAGGCAAGAACACTCGAATGGGTTGCCATGCCCTCCTCCATTGAAGAAACAAAGCAAACAAAATGACAAAACCAATAAGTGGATGTCATATACCATACTTTATTTAAACTTACACCATTTTTTCTACTAGTAAAATTTGAAATAGATGCATTTGGGGAAATAACCAGGAGAAATAAACAGGAAATAAATGTGCTTCAGTATCGCATGTCTATATAGCTACAAGGGAGGAGTTATGCCACCTGTCTTTAATGAATACATTTTCAGTAACTGGTATTCAAATTATTCCTAATCCAGCATAGGTAACAGTAGAGGTCAAATTTATAAGCTAAAGGTAAAACAAGAGGTCAACAAATAGTGTAGATCTCAGCACAGTAAGTACTGCATTACAATTCTAGATGTAGTAGGCATTGTATTCAAGTATGACATTAGTAGAAGCCAGATCCACAGGTCGGTTGGAAAGAAAGAGACCGGCCACTCCTGGAAGAGAAGAAGGTTGGACGGTAAAAGCTGGATCTGCAACTTAGGGATGAGAAAATGTTGGGGCTGTGACCCACGGATTGGCAACCACCGGATCCAAAGCCCAGAGATGGGAAAACATGACCAACAGATTGAAAGTTACTGGAACCGAAGCCCAGAGACCCAGAGCAAGTCGTCTGGCAGGGATTGAAGAACATGGAGGTCCTCCGGCGGTAGCAGGACGTCTGGCAGGGACTGGACACCACAGTCTGTGTCCTGATGGGCTCACAGCAGGTCTCCTGACTGTAGAGAGAGGAGTCCAGCTGGCAGGTGCTAGGAGAGTAGAGGTCAGTCCTGTAGACCAGGTTGCTGGGGAAGGAGGAGCCACAGGAGGAGCCTGAGTAGCGCAGGTGGTCCCGGAGGGAGCGGGTGGAGAAGTTTCCAGAGCAGCAGTTGTAGGACATCTTCGCAGGTGATGTGAGTTACGATGGGAAGGTTCTGAGTCTGAATGTCACTTCTTGGACAGGGGCGTTTATATATCCTTATCATCGGCTGTGTCATCCTCGTGGCTCATAAAAGCAAGCTACCATCCTCTTTTTAATTGAATCCAAAAGATCAGCATAGTTATACACATGGAGTGTTTGTGGTTTTACAGCTGAAGAGTATAATCATGTTTGTGCCTTGAAATTCAAGTAATAGTATGGAATCTTCAAAGCTCTTAGTCATCCTTTTCTAACAAAGTCACCAAGCAGATCACTCAGGAAACTTTAGAGGCAGTGACTGGGCTGATGGAAGCTGGCTTAATTAAAAATAATTGAATCCCCTTTCACAATCTGTCTCAAAATTGTTGTCATCTGGAGAGCAAAGTTGCTAACTGATCTACTCAAAGTCGTTTTTTAAACAAGAACGTACGTGGATTGTTACCAGAAAGTGGCAGGTTCACCTAATGGGTAATGCCATAAGGAAATGGCAATGGTAACACACAAGACATATGATGATTTTTTAAAATTGAACCCAAATGCTAATGGCTTTCATGAAATATTAAATGAGAGATCCCCTTATTTCTGATGCTCCCGCTTAAAACTGTATGCCAACTAGCAAGAGTCCCCCTTAGTCAGTCACACTTTTACACACATGTGTTTGTTTACTGTGCATGTGTGACTGCTAAGATGCTTCAATTGTGTCCGAATCTTTGTGAGTCTGTGACTGTAGTCCACCAGGCTCCTCTGTCCATGGGATTTTCCACGCAAAACTATTGGAGTAGATGGTCATGCCCTCCTCCAGGGGATCTTCCTGACACAGGAATTGAACCCTGGGTCAGGCATCTCATATACTGGCAGGCAGGTTCTTTTCCATTAGCACCACCTGGGAAGCCTGTGTGTTTATGGTGGAATGAGTTAAATATTATAAATACCTTTATATTGTTTTGGAAATATTCATCTAAGATACTTTTAGAGACATCAAAAATACAAACAAAACATGTGACAAAAATGCCCAATGTATTTCCTGGGCAATACAAGTAATGTACTCTACTCAGAGGCAATGTTTTCCACCAAAAGGACTCCCTAGAATCTGAAAAAAAGCCTTTGTTTTAAAGAAATTTTATAAGATATTTGCCTTGAAGTATTTGACCAATGCAGCCATCTTAAGGAGATTCTTCCTTTGCTTCCGAAGGCAACATACATGACTTTGACTTAAACTGTTCTTAGGTGTTTCTGACAAGTCCTACACAGTTTCTAAAGCAGTGGTCATTTCTTGTTGTTATTCTATGACTTGTATTCCTCCTTTGTGTAGTAGGGTAATGAAGATTGACACCTTGAAGAAGAGAGATTGAGAAGCTGTATCTTCCTGTGGCTTCTGTCCTGTTCGGTTTGTTCATATCACAGAAAAAAAAATTTCTACTTTTTAACAAAAGTACTTGTGTGCAAAAAATTCCATTTCATTGAGAAAAGAATGTTCAGTATTAATATCTTACCTCATAGCATATTCTTCTACAGAAATAGCTTATATGAGTGGATGATATTGAAGCAAGCAAATTCAATCTAGCTGAGTGAAATATTTATATGGATGTTTTGATGTTATAAACAAAACAGGAAGGTTTGGAATCTACTAGAAAGCAATTTTCTATTCATAATTAAGAAGCCTGATAAATAAGAACTGTTTACTTTAGAAACAGAGCACAAATTATGTTGCCTACCAAATATATGGAATATGATTGAAGACCAATTTGTGTACTGAAAACATTCAAAGTCATAAAGTTTACAATTTAGAAGGAAGTTTAGCAATTATCTCCAGTACTCTGCCACGTTGGAATCCCATTTACAATATCTTATCAGATGGATGTCTAATAAGTGCTCCTAAGATGGAAATCTCAATTACCTGCAAAAGTACCTTGATTTAGATTTTTAGTTGAATCTTTCCTAAAAACTTCCACTTAGTAATTTCATATCTTCATAGAATGCATCTTAGCCCATTTCTACTGGATGATATATCAGTTTTTGAAGATGGATGTCTTAAGAGATTTGCCCATCACCACAGGTTATTTTAAGCTATTTTCTGTACACATGTGCTGCTGTATTTACAGGTAAGCAATGATGAACTTTACGGGAGAATCTAGAAAAAATACTTATACTAGTTCTCTATGCAGAATATATAAACAAAAAATATATAATTATATATATATGCGTATATAATTATATACGCATATATATATATATGATTTAATATATTTACCACATCAGAGGTAAATTCCAAAGGATTTATTCTCTTTTTTACATTATTATTTATTTTGGAACTCTCTACCCTCATTTCAATCTACAAAGGTCATTTGTAATTATGAATTTTTCTAACTTGATCTTTCTTTGAAGTTTACAGGTAGTAAGCATTTTCCTTATTTCTTGATTTTATTTACCTTCTTTAGTAAAAATCCCACCCTATGAGAGAAAACTAAGGGACTAAAGGTTCATCTTTTTTAATGTATAGAGCTTATTATTTTGTCCTCAATGACATCAACACCACTAAAGATGACTTAAACTTTATGCAGAGATTTTTTTAAAAATTAACTTTATTGATGTGATCTCTCAAGAAGCAAGTCAACTTCAGAATAAGGATTTCTTAAGCATTTTTATAATGGAAACTTCAAAGTACTGCTGAAAATATGGATCCCTTATTCTTAAATCAAAAACTCACTCATACAAAAGCAGCTTGGGTACTTATGCTATAAGAAAACTAGAATATAAATGCGTTAGGTGCTCATTTAACATTTGTACCAATTAAGGATAAGTGGGTTATTTCTTCTATAAGGTACACAAGATTTGGGATGTAAAACAGATATTGATTTTTTTTCCTGTCTATTCCTAAACTTGGAACAAAATGAATGTTCCCTCCTGACTACAAAGTACTTTTTAGAGCTTTAAATACAACAAAGTTCTCACTGTGTTACCCATTCATATGTTGAAGGATAGGATGAATAAAACCCCAATCTTACAGGTACAATTATGGTGCAATCAGACTCACCTACCCAAGCTAGATGAATGAGAAATAACATTTTTGCTTCATGAACAATTGCTTTGAAAATATAATGAAATTCTTTCATTTAAAAGTCTGTAATCATAAAAAAGGTCTTTGAAGGTTAATGCATTTCATTTTTACTGGAGCCTAATTAAGCGTTCTTATTAAAATGAACTCATGCTATTGCACCCATTGCTAGAGTATTTAAGTATCCGGTGTAGAAGGTAACATTCACAGTCACAAACTTCCCTTTGCAACTCAGCTGAACTCAGAACTCCCAACAGCATGTCTTTCAACTGTAGCACGGGAAACTACTTGGGGGTCCCAGTTTCCACCTGTGATTCTTTCTACCCCAGCAATGTTGTCTACTCCCCCAGCACTTTCCAGCTGGGCTCCACTCTCTACGGCGACTGTCAGGAGAACTTCTTTAGGCCCATCAGCTTCCAGACACCCTGTGCTGTGACTAGGTCTTTCCAGACATCCTGCTCCCATCCACAGAATTTCATCTTCCGCAGTCCCTGCCAGACAATTTACCCTGGATCTCTAGGGCTTGGAAATATTGGCCTTGGGTCTTTGGGTTGTGGAAATACTGGCTTCCAGTCTCTGGGATGTGGATCCAACTTCTGCTCCCCAACTTGTGTTTCCTCCAGGAGCTGCCGGTCATCTTGTTACTAACCAGCCTTGAGCTCATGCTTTTATGAGTCAACTTTCTGAATGACTCCAGTCACCTCATGGTCGTATCTATCCTTTGTGAAGTTTTAACCCTCCGCATCTCCAACATCTTTGATAACTGACCATCTTCATCACCGGGGCTTACTATCACAGTCATTCTGGAAGTATACAATTCACTGTGGGCAAAGTGATCTTGACTTTGTAATCAGACATATAAGATATGTCTTGAATTTTCTTCATTCCTGACCCAATGCTCAGAATCATTTCCATTGCTGTCTTACTCAGAATCCTGTTTTATTGTTTTTCTCCTAAGACTCTTTCACTTGTGCATTTCAAATAGATATGGCATTTAAAATAAATGTATTTCTTTAGAATGAATTACAGCATTCCATTTTTTAATTCATATGGTACATTTAGTGAACACATCCAGTACCTTCAACTGTGTTCACTAGCTAAACATTTTGTTTCGTTAATATTATGCTACATAGAAAAAGGAAGTTTAGAGAATCTAAATATATGGCACATTTTATGTCTTAAGAGGTTTATATCCTCTCCTAAGTGCACTTTTTTTCATCTAATTATTTGAGAAAATTTCATTTTTAGGTAAGCATTTGTTGAAAAATACTTATTGAGTTCTGGTTATAGTCCAGGCATTCAAGCTGAATGAAGATGTAAATTCCCTCCCTTCACAGAGTTCACACACACACAAGTTTAACTCACTGTCATTTAGCAAGTGCAATAATGTTGATAAAAACATGTTTCAATGGAACACAAAGAACAGGATGTTCAGAAGAGGGTGAGAATATCACGGAAAACTGATTAGTGACAATAAGGTTATTAGTTCATGTAAAAAACAAACTGTGCTCATGTAATGTGTTAGTTGCAGTCCTTTGGAAGACAGCTGTGGTCTAGGACTTGACATGACAGATATTTGTTGAACAAAATACCTGCCAATGAAAACGGGGAGGTAGCTGGAAGGTTCAGGGAGAGCCATCAGACAGCAACGCCGGTCTGAATTCAGTGAAGGGAAGATGGAAGGAAGGAAGCTTGGGTTAGAATAACCTTCTTCAGGCCAGTTCTAAGTTTTGATGAGTCACCTGCAAGTCACAGAGACAGCCCTGCCTACATATCCTTGCCAAGTTCAGTCAATGGCCAAGAACAGGTCACAGCATGACTTTGGCATAAATGTGGGGCTACACTCAGAGACTAGCAGCTGGGACTGTAAGTCAATTATGCTCCCTGCAGTGGGAGCTACATTTCCATAGCTTCCATGTTCAGAAATTCATCCTGATTTCAAGTAAGCCAAAATAATGACCAATAGCAAAATAATAAATTAAAACAGACTTTTCCATGAATTACATTCAATATACTTTATTTCATGTCCATTGATCCAAAAAAAGTAAAGACTGGCTACTGTATTAGATCCTGTATAGGAGGCAATGAGTGAAAGTCAAACCTGCAATGGAATGTGAGGAAAGAACTGAGAATTATTGGAGGGCTATGCTTAATTTAGAAAAAGCAGAGGAACCAGAGATCAAATTGCCAGCATCCACTAGATCATAGAAAAAGCAAGAGAATTTCAAAAAATCATCCACTTCTGCTTCATCACCAACTCAATGGACATGAGTTTGACCAAGCTCTGGCAGTTGGTGATGGACAGGGAAGACTGACATGCCACAATCCATGTGGTCGCAAAGAGACGGACATGACTGAGCAACTGAACTGAAAGCCTTTTACTGTGTGGATCACAACAAACTGTAGAAAATTCTTAAAAAGATGGGAATACCAGACCACCTTACCACCTCTGTAGAAACCTGTATGCAGGCAGAGAAACAAGAGGTAGAACCAGACATGGAGCAATAGACTGGCTCCAAATTGGGAAAGGAGTATGTCAAGTCTGTATATTGTCATCCTGCTTGTTTAAATTCTCTGAAGAGAACATCATGAGAAATGCTGGGCTGGATGAAGTACAAGCTTGAATATAGATTGTTGGGAGAAACATCAATAACCTCAGATATGCAGATGACACCACTTTACTGTGTGGATCACAACAAACTGTAGAAAATTCTTAAAAAGATGGGAATACCAGACCACCTTACCACCTCTGTAGAAACCTGTATGCAGGCAGAGAAACAAGAGGTAGAACCAGACATGGAGCAATAGACTGGCTCCAAATTGGGAAAGGAGTATGTCAAGTCTGTATATTGTCATCCTGCTTGTTTAAATTCTCTGAAGAGAACATCATGAGAAATGCTGGGCTGGATGAAGTACAAGCTTGAATATAGATTGTTGGGAGAAACATCAATAACCTCAGATATGCAGATGACACCACNGAGACGGACATGACTGAGCAACTGAACTGAAAGCCTTTTACTGTGTGGATCACAACAAACTGTAGAAAATTCTTAAAAAGATGGGAATACCAGACCACCTTACCACCTCTGTAGAAACCTGTATGCAGGCAGAGAAACAAGAGGTAGAACCAGACATGGAGCAATAGACTGGCTCCAAATTGGGAAAGGAGTATGTCAAGTCTGTATATTGTCATCCTGCTTGTTTAAATTCTCTGAAGAGAATATCATGAGAAATGCTGGGCTGGATGAAGTACAAGCTTGAATATAGATTGTTGGGAGAAACATCAATAACCTCAGATATGCAGATGACACCACCTTTATGGCAGAAAGTGAAGAGGAACTAAAGAGCCTCTTGATGAAAGTGAAAGAGGAGAGTGAAAAAGTTGACTTAAAACTCAACATTCAGAAAACTAAGATCATGGCATCTGGTCCCATCCCTTCATGGCAAATAGATGTGGAAACGATGGAACAGTGACAGACTATTTTCTTGGGCTACAAAATCACTGCAGATGGTGACTGTAGCCATGAAACTAAAAGATGCTTACTCCTTGAAAGAAAAGCTATGACAAACCTAGGCAGCATATTAAAAAGCAGAGACATTACTTTGCCGACAAAGGTTCGTATAGTCAAAGCTATATGGGTTTTTCCAGTAGTCATATATGGATGTGAGACTTGGACTATAAAAAAGGCTGAGCACTGAAGAATTGATGCTTTTGAACTGTGGAGAAGACTCTTGAGAGTCCTTTGGACTGCAAGGAGATCAAACCAGTCAACCATAAAGGAAATCAGTCCTGATTGTTCATCGGAAGGACTGATGCTGAGGCTGAAGCTCTATCACTTTGGCCCCGCAATGAGAAGAGCTGACTCAGAAAAGACTGATGCTCAGAAAGATTGAGGGCAGGAGTGGAAGGGCACAAGATGGTTGGATGGCATCATCGACCCCATGGACATGAGTTTGAGCAAACTCTGGGAGATGGGGAAGGACACGGAAGCCTGGGATGCTGCAGTTCATGGAGTCACAAGGAGTCAGAGACAACTGAGGACTGAAGAACAAATGTTTGATTTGAAGTGCAACTAAATGTACTAAACAGACAGGACTTATTAGGGCGTATTTAGGACATTCCCTCATTTTTCTCCCATTATAAAACTTTACATTTGACCCAAGAGCCCTAACTTTCCTGAATTTCTGAACAATATCATGGACAGATGTATGACTACATTAAAAAAATATTTTTATTTCATACAAATAGATTTAATCCATAAATCAGAAGTCAGTCCTACAGCTATATTATAGCTCCTCCTTTTCCTCTCTGTTCAAGCCTCTCCTGTGATTCCATGGGTCACCAATGACTCGAAATGGCCTGACCACTTTATTTATCTCTTTGTTCTTCCTCGTCTTCCACCACTGTGCTTCTCCTCTCTGTTTAAGCCAAAGGGAAAGAATAGGTGGAAAGGAAATGACAGCTGAGGCCATCTGTCTTAATCTGCTTTAGACCACCTGCGTCAACATGACCTAGTTAATTCAGGAAAATGTTTCTGGGAAAAATGTTAGATTAAACCAATAAATCATTTCACTGTATGTTTCCATAAACTACTGTAATATTGGAAACAGTAGTCTGCAGACATGAAAAACAGCCCCCCAAATTAAGCAAGAGGCTTCCACGGTAACTCAGATGGTAAAGAATCTGACTGCAATATAGGAGACTCTGGTTTGATCCCTGGGTAAGGAATATCTCCTGCAGAGGGGAATGGCTAGCCACTCCAGTATTCTTGCCTGGAGAATTTCATGGACAGAGGAGCCTGGTGGGCTACAGTCCATAGGTTTGCAAATTATGTAACAGTCAACTTTTATCAAGAGACTGGTGTCAGTAGCTTCTCTTTGCCATGCCCATCAGTTCTATGCTATCTACTAATAAACTTGCCCAGTCCCAATCAATTCTGTACCTTGAAACCATCTGAGTCCATGACCTCACTTCTAACACCTGTCTTTGGAGTCATGTACGGGTTGTAAGAGTTGAACTATAAAGAAAGCTGAATGCAGATGAATTGATGCTTTTGAACTGTTGTGTTGGAGAAGACTCTTGAGAGTCCCTTGGACTGCAAGGAGATCCAACCAGTCCATCCTAAAGGAGATCAGTCCTGGGTGTTCACTGGAAGGACTTATGTTGAAGCTGAAACTCCAATACTTTGGCCACCTGATGCAAAGAGCTGACTCATTTGAAAAGACCCTGATGCCGGGAAAGATTGAAGGCAGAAGGAGAAGGGGACGACAGAGGTTGAGATGGTTGGATGACATCACCTACTCAACAGACATGAATTTAGGTGAACTCCGGAAGTTGGTGATGGACAAGAAGGCCTGGCATGCTGCAGTCAATGGGGTCGCAAAGAGTCGGACACGACTGAGCAACTGAACTGAACTGAACGTGGAGACACACACAGCTGAATGTCTTGATGCAATGGTGTTCCCCTTTGCTGAAGGAAATTCTGACACTTCACTTTGCTTAGTTAACAGATTGTCTGGTAGTATTCTGAGATGTCCAAAGGGACGTAAAAATTCTTTTCACTCAGCTAGCACTAAGTGCTACCTGTGGTTTGTCTTTGCTGTTGAGGATTCTCACTCATCACCCATGTCTGAATACCAGCTCTTTTCTGGAGGAGACAATGGTATGTTTTCCAGAAATCCCTTTCTTACCTCTCTGCCAGCCTTCGTGGGACCCTCTGCACTAACCCATTCCCCTGATAGCACACACTTCTATAACGTCTCCTTAAATCATCCCCCTCAATTCTACCAGCTCTGCACCCTACCCAGCTTTCCTCTGCTAGCATCCATTTGCTCTGCCGATGATGCTCTTAGCCTGGAATGAACACATACACTTACCACACTATTCATGGAAACAGAGCCAGGCAGAATGCTTCAGACAGGCAGAAAATATTTTTCTCTAAAGGTCTTACTTGATTGAATGAGCTCTGCTCACGTTATTGACAGCAAACTCCTTTACTTAAAGTCAACTGATTATAAATAACAAATTCATCTTTAGAAGGCCTTCACAAGAACAACTGCTGTGGCTGCTACTGCTAAGTCGCTTCAGTCGTGTCCGACTCTGTGCTACCCCATAGACGGCAGCCCACCAGGCTCCCTCACCCCTCAAATTCTCCAGGCAAGAACACTGGAGTGGGTTGCCATTTCCTTCTCCAATGCATGAAAGTGAAAATTCAAAGTGAAGTCGCTCAATCGTGTCCGACTCTTTGCGACCCCGTGGATTGGAGTCCACCAGGCTCCTCTGCCCATGGGATTTTCCAGGCAAGAGTACTGGAGTGGGGTGCCATTGCCTTCTCCGACAAGAACAGCTAGACTATGGTATTTGACCAAACAAATGGGCTCCACAGCCCAGCCAAGCTGACACATAACAGAACCATCAAAGTCTCCATTTTCTAGAAAAGCTGGGCTGACAGTTTCTATTTCATAAAAATATAGCTGAAATTACTGCAGAAAACTTAAGGCAATAGTAAATTAGAATTTTGCTTTCCTCTCAGTTTATAAAATTATTCTCATATTTTTGAATGATCATTTTCTCAGATTCTTATGTCCATTTTTTAAGACAGATTTCTAGCACAACTTCATGATCATTCAATAGAAGAACTAAGCCTCCTAATAAAGTTTCTACATGTAGTCACAAAAATAATTTTTCTCTGTTTATGAGCTGTTTTGCCTCTTCAGTGTATTTCTGCTAAGAACACAGCTTTGACCTAGCTGTGCACAAGAGACCTGCTCAGGCAAAGGGCAATATTCAGAGAATTTATTTCCCAGAGCATTTTTAATCTATTTGCCCACCTTATATCTGCCAGCATATTTCTCATGTTTTCTCAATCCATTTGCCTTTTTTGTGCCCCCATTTTTGTCATGTCCTTCGTTGATCATTTTCTACTTTCCTGCTTTGTTTCTTGCACTTGACAAAAGTATTCACCCTCCTCACTTTCCAAAATTTTGGCACTAGTAACACCTAGGGCGGATACAATTCTGTTGGGATAGGGCTGTCTTGCCCACTGTATGGTGTTTAACAGTGTCCCTGGGCTCTTCCCACTAAGTGTCAGTGCTGTTCCTCTCCACCCTCATTGTGACAATCAAGAATGTCTTCAGATGCTACCAAACATCCTCTGGAAGTGAGCTTATTCTGTGCTTAGAACCATGGATTTAGACGATGTCCCAAGAGTGAGTTGTTTGGGATAGTTCTTGACAGTGAACACTAGACCTACCCACATTTCAGATAGGGCTTGGACAGTAAAAATGCAGTAGTATATCATTTTATACATTAATGAGGTGTTATAAATGATGATTATCCAGTAAATATATTTATAGTTCATAAATAATGCTGAATACTTATAGCAAATATTATTCCACAATCGCACGTAAATACAGTAGCTGTAATTATGTTTACAACCATCACCATTGTAATAACCTGTTTAATTGCAATTAGAGAAAAGAAAATGGTATTTTTGTGACAAGCTCCTCAGCTCTAGAATGGCTAGGTTGTCTACTAGGATCACACCTATTCTGATCATCTTAGACCAAGAAGTAACAGTAAGATGTAGGTTATCTGCTCACTCTATTTCAAGTAGTCAAGGCCAATTGAGACCAATCGTTGGTTTATAGACTTCTGCAATATCTCTTGGACATTCTGAGCATTTTCTTCGATTTGTCTGACTCATTCAGTACACTCCACAAAAGAGACATCAACTCTTTCTGTATGTGTCAGCAGTGATGAAGTGGATCTCAAACTACATTTATTCATTTTGTTTTTGAAGGTGACATGACAGTTTCACAAGTATCTCAAAATCTCAATTCATCATATGGGTATTTACTATGAACTTCTTCAGCTGTATCCAGCAAATATTTCATGCTGCAAGCATATGCTCAAAGAGATTCATATTTCAAATACAAGAAAACAAGTTCATTTAAACAAATATTTATTTGTTCCCGCTATATACCAGCATTTATGCTAGGTCCTGAAGAATGCAAGTGTAAGTAATTGTGTAATGGAACTGATACACAGTTATAAACAATATTATAAACCAACTATAATTTTAGTTAGACTGATATAATCTCACAAGACAAGACATGAAGATTGGAAGACCTTTCCCAGAAAAAGTAAACATCACATTAGAATCTAGAAGACAGTACATTCAAACAGGCAGAGGAAGGTCACAAGAAAGGAAATGGGACAAGTGAAATATGCAATTTGTAGGGAGATACTCCCTTGCCCTTCGTGTGTGAGAAAAAGCTTGAGCTTGAGCTACAAAGGTTATTTGACCATGGATATTATGGTCACAGATTTAGATTATATTATATAGGAAACTAGAGGTATATAGAAATTTCTGAGTAATCATTTTAGAATTTCATCCTGTCACCTAAGTTTAGAGTACATTTTGAGGGGCAGATTTTTAAATGAGAACTTTCATTTTATTGTTTTATTCAATACTTGTTTTACAATATATTTGCAGTTCACTTTTTTTTTCTCATATTTTATCATTCTGGCCAGAAAGGTATTAGAAATATTTTGTAGTTGTGGGCTATCTCCTTTTTTCCAACTCCTGCCAACTTTCTGGAAAGGAAGCCCCAAGACAAGACTTGTACCTTCTATGTAATTTGTTGCTTTCAGAATATCAAATGTTAGCAGTTGATCTGCTCTTCTTTCAAGGGAGCACAGCACTTTAGATATAAATGTTTATTAAAAGTTGAAAACTATCTTGATATCCTCTGTTACTCAGAAGTTGTCTTGATGGGAAAAGACAATTATTTTTTGGTGTCTCTGNCTATGTAATTTGTTGCTTTCAGAATATCAAATGTTAGCAGTTGATCTGCTCTTCTTTCAAGGGAGCACAGCACTTTAGATATAAATGTTTATTAAAAGTTGAAAACTATCTTGATATCCTCTGTTACTCAGAAGTTGTCTTGATGGGAAAAGACAATTATTTTTTGGTGTCTCTGACACATATCGTATTAAGTTGTGCACAGGTGTGATTTCTGATAAACACAGGAAAACTTTGGAGAGAGAGCAATCCTCTCAAAGGGGCTGAACATTCTATCTCAGAAGCAGTGCATATGTCTTATTAATGACAATTTTAAGTACATTCCTGTATAAAGGGATAAAAGATGTTTTGAACAATGTCCCTCCATTAATACTAAATTATATTGTCAGGTTTTTACTGCTGGCTGAAAAAAAGATCACAACATTAAAAAAAAAAATTCATTGTAGACAAAAATAAAAACTGGTGATCACAATTACAATCATTAATCCATTTACTTTTATTTTACTTTTAAACACAGTAGACTCAATTTTGTGGGTTTTCCTCTTTTAGTTCATCATTTATTATTTGTTTATTTTTGGCTGTGCTGGGTCTTTTTTGCTATGCACAGGCTTTCTCTAGTTGCAGTGAATGAGGTTGCTCTCTAGTTGTGGTGCAGGGGCTTCTTGAGGCGGGGTTGCAGATCGTGGGCTCTGGGGCACAAGGGCTTCAGTAGTTGGGGCACACTGGCTTAGTTGCTCCGTGGTATGTGGAATCTTCCTGGATCAGGGATCAAACCCATGTTCCCTGGATTGACAGGTGGACTCCCAGCCACTGGACCACCAGGGAATTCCTAGGACTTTTCTTTTTAATAATACATGCTACAACTATTTAGGCATGGCCAAGAGGAGCTATCCCATGTCCGAGGTCAGGGGTGGCCGGGAGAAGCCACTTTGCACCTGAGGCCGGGGCGGTGACCCTGAGGAGCCACCTGGAGCCTGAGGCCAGGGCCGGCGGCTGGGAGGAGCAACCCCAGGAGCAGTGACTGTGCAGGCACAGGAGGGCCTAGAGGAGCTATCCCACGTTGAAGGTCAGGAACGGCGGCAGTAAGGCGAAACCCCTTGTCCAAGGTAAGGAGCAGTGGCTGTGCTTTGCTGGAGCAGCCGTGAAGAGATACCCCACGTCCAAGGTAANGGCGTGCTGCGATTCATGGGGTCGCAAAGAGTCGGACATGACTGAGCAACTGAACTGAAGTGAACTGAACAACTATGTGCTCTTATAATCCATAAAAAACATAAAGTTGGGTTGGGTAGTAGTTCAGTTTTCTGTTTGTTTGCTTTGCCTTGTTTTAAAATAGCATACAGAGATGTTTATTTGTCCAAGATCATACAGCTAGTTAGTGCTGTTTTGTAAACTCAGTTTTATTTTTAAAACTCTTTTTAACATGTCACCCTATGCAAGAAGTAAAAATGGACCAACTGGAAAAGAACACATCCTGATGACCGTGAACCATTACAATCTTCTGGGTAATTTGCTGTTGGTCAGTTGCTCAGTTGTGTCCAACTGTTTGTGACCCTGTGGACTGCAGCACGCCAGGTTTCCCTGACTTGCACCATCTCCCTGAATTTACTCAAAATCATGGCATTGAGTTGATAATGCTATCCAACCATCTCACCCTCTGGGTAGTAATGTATCTATTTTCCTTATTAATATCTTCTAAGTGTTTGACATCAAGGAAATATTGAACATTAAGTTTTCAAAAGCCTGGAAAAATATCACATTTTGTTATTAAGAATCTGTGCTCTTAACAAATTGCATGTCTTCATATTTATTTTACAAAGCCCAGTAAAGGTTAAAATGAATGCTGAATAATGGTCTGAATAATTATAGCCAAACTTATGATGTATATCAAGGAATATTTTTTGAGCAAGTGGAATACAAATTGAGGAATGATGATATGAAAGAAATAGTGTGGAGAATTGGATGGTATTGCTTGCAAAGAGAAGTTCTATGTAAATTGTGACCCTTCTACACAAAGACTAGAATGTTCATGCAGAAGACCCAAGCAAAGAGCAGGCTTTCTTACATGTGATATAATGCATTCTCATTAAACCCATTCAGATACCACATTCTCATAACAACCAAATTAGAGATTTCCAACTATTGTGAGATTGACTTAGGTCATGGATTTCCCATAATACAGAAGGAATACAAAAAATACCTACAAGAAAATTAAAATTAGGAAATATTTTCATTTTACTCTTTTATATATCATGCACAGAATATTTTGCTGCCTATTGAAACAGAGAAATGCAAGTATGTAATGATAAATTCTACATTGCTTAAGCTCACAGTACCAGGCTCTTTTGAAGCAGCGGTCAGATTCATTCTAGCCACTTAAAAATCATGACATAGACCACTTTTGGACAAATTATATTAT
>SJYA01000045.1:0-30000 GCA_006410615.1 Neotragus moschatus | reverse complement strand
AGCATCAAGGTCTTTTCAAATGAGTCAGCTTCTTGCATCAGGTGGCCAAAGTACTAGAGTTTCATCTTCAGCATCAGTCCTTCCAATGAATAATCCAGACTGATTTCCTTTATGCTGGATTGGTTGGATCACCTTGCAGTCCAAGGAATCTCAAGAGTCTTCTCCAACATGACAGTTCAAAAGCATGAATTCTTTGGTGGTCAAATTTCTTTATAGTCAAACTCTGAAATCCACACATGACTACTGGAAAAACCATAGCCTTGACTAGATGGACCTTTGTTGAAAAGTAATGTCTCTGCTTTTTAATATGCTGTCTGCTGCTGCTGCTGCTAAGTTGCTTCAGTAGTGTCCAACCCTGTGTGACTTCATAGATGGCAGCTGCCAGGCTCCCCCGTCCCTGGGATTCTGCAGGCAAGAACACTGGAGTGGGTTGTCATTTCCTTCTCCAACGCAGGAAAGTGAAAAGTCAAAGTGAAGTCGCTCAGTTGTGTCTGACTCTTCATACCACATGGACTGTAGCCTACCAGGCTCCTCTGTCCATGGGATTTTCCAGACAAGAGTACTGGAGTGGAGTGCCATTGCCTTCTCTGTAATATGCTGTCTAGGTTGGTCATAACTTTCCTTCCAAGGAGTAAGTGTCTTTTAATTTCATGGCTGCAATCACCATCTGATTGCAGTGATTGCACCTGATTGCACCAATCATCTGAAGTGATTTTGGATCCCAGAAAAATAAAGTCAGCCACTGTTTCCACTGTTTCCCCCTTCTATTTGCCATGAAGTGATGGGATCGGATGCCATGATCTTCATTTTCTGAATGTTGAGCTTTAAGCCAACTTTTTCCACTTTACTCTCCCACTTTCATCAAGAGGCTTTTTAGTTCCTCTTCACTTTCTGCCATAAGGGCGGTGTCATCTGCATATCTGAGGTTATTGTTATTTCTCCCAGCAATCTTGAGTCCAGCTTGTGCTTCCTCCAGCCCAGTGTTTCTCATGATGTACTCTTCATAGAAGTTAAATAAGCAGAGTGACAATACAGCCTTGATGTACTCCATTTCCTATTTGGAACCAGTCTGTTGTTCCATGTCCAGTTCTGACTGTTGCTTTCTGACCTGCATACAGGTTTATCAAGAGGCATATCAGGTGCTCTGGTATTCCCATCTCTTTCAGAATTTTCCACAGTTATTGTGATCCACA
Source organism: Neotragus moschatus (assembly GCA_006410615.1). NCBI lineage: Eukaryota > Metazoa > Chordata > Mammalia > Artiodactyla > Bovidae > Neotragus > Neotragus moschatus. The sequence continues at coordinate 28,807 of SJYA01000045.1, read as the reverse complement.
CAGTCAAAGGCTTTGGCATAGTCAATAAAGCATAAATAGATGTTTTTCTGGAACTCTCTTGATTTTTTGCTGGTCCAGTGGATCTTGGCAATTTGATCTCTGATTCCTCTGCCTTTTCTAAAACCAGCTTGAACACCTGGAAGTTCACAGTACATGTATTGCTTGCTGAAGCCTGGCTTGGAGAATTTTGAGCATTACTTTACTAGCGTGTGAGATGAGTGCAATTGTGCGGTAGTTCTGAGCATTCTTTGGCATTGCCTTTCTTTGGGATTAGAATGAAAACTGACGTTTTCCAATCTTGTGACCACTACTGAGTTTTCCAAATTTGCTGACATATTGAGTGCAGCACTTTCACAGCATCATTTTTCAGGTCTAGTCAATAGATTAATAATAATCCAGGGTGTTCATGCCAAGGGTGATACTAACATCTAGACTGACTCAGCACAATTACACTCAAACCCATCAACCTGTAACAAATGAAACATACAAAGATATATCAAGAGAACAGAGAATAAGTGAACAAGAGCTAGTGAAATCTGATTGCCACAACCCCATCCCCACTTTTCAGCTTGATGACTCATATCTACAAGTAAACTTTATGTTAGCTGTCTCTTCTTCTTTTTTTTTTTTTTTCCTCTTTGCCTGCTCACTCTTTATTGGCCACCACTGGTTTTTTTCTGCTGAAATGCTAGGTTACTGGTCATCAACACCTAGCTAGTTATCAAATTCAGTGGTTTCTTCTCATTCTTACACTTACTTGCCTTTCTAAACTGTCTCGTGGGACCACTTTTCTATATTTCTTGTAACTCTCTTTGAATCATTTATTTGATTCTGCATCACTTGAATCTCTCAGTATCCACCTCATCATAAATTCCCCATTGTATGTCGTTCTTTTCAGTCCTCAGAATGTACTCATTTTCCAACATGGAGTACCATGCTTTTTTTGTTTTTTAATACTCTATGACTCCTCCCAGGATAGCTGCATCTTCTTTAATGTTTTTCACTATCAATTTTACATGTAATTTTAAAATTTGCATTAAAAATCTTAACTAGTTTTCAAAGAAAAGTCTTGCATGTCAACTAATTCCTGGGCATCTCTTGCCGTGTTTGTTAACCATCAATATCTCAAAGGCAGCTTGTGAAATTTGGACTCATTGTTATACCTCCTTATTTCTACTAAGATAAGCCCTTTACTTCTGTAACCAAGACTCAAAATCTTCATGTTGGTTTGGTTTTTATCCTTCTCTTAATCTTCATTTACAACAAATTAGATTAGCCTGTTCTTTTAAAATGTTCTCAGTAGCTACCATTTGTTCCTGTTTCTTTGCTTCTCTCTCACATAAACTTTGCAAGGTCTTGTCAGGCAATATTGCAAGGACATTCCTCTGTCTGATTACTTCCTATGTAAATCTAGTCTCTGTGTTGGATACAACTAAATTTAATTGATAAAACAGAATTTCCTTCTTAAATCAGTTCAGATAACATCATCCTTCTCCTTAAAGCTATTCAGTGGTTGGCCAACAACAAGAATAAAGATTTACTGAGAACTATTTGCTGGCATATATGATACATACTTCACTTCAGAATTCAAAAACAGTGGGTCAAATTGGCCCTGCATCCATCTATTCAATGAATGAATCATTCAGTTATCATTTTTTCAGTAAGTAGTTATAGAGAATCTCTGATGGCCAAGGATTCTTTCAAATTTTATTCAAATGACATATATCAATTGCCCTCGTGTTCTTTTTTTTTTTTAATTGAACAGGTTTTCAAAATTTTAAAAGGAAGAGATCGAAAGATATATTGGTACTCTGATTATTTTTTAAATCTTGTAAGTCTTAGCCTGACTCCTAAAGGACAATCTACCAAAATTGTCAAAATGTTTCCTTTTATCCTGGGATACAGTCCTGCAGTTCACCACTTTCTTTTAAACTGAGAATTAATGTCATTAGAAGTTGTTAATTTATTTGCACCGTTTTTTTGTCATAAGGTAAAATTTAAAAAGTGGTGAAATATTTCTTGAAGTCTAGTCTCTAGCAAAAGTGAAAAAAATATTGAGATCTCTATGTTTTAAAAAATATGAAAGAAAGAATATATTTCTTTGTGAAAGACTATTTCTACATACTGAATACACTAACCATACTGGCCAACTGTTGTCATGAAAAATAAAAATAGAACTTAAGATACTATTTGAAATATGATGTACTGAATCCTTATAGGAGCCTCTCTTGTGCTCATTTATATAAACTGCCTGTCTCTTGTTGCTATTTAAATATGAGGTCTCGCCTTTGCACGAGATAACACTTAATTCTCACAACTCTGTGTGGTTGGCGCTAGAAATCAGGGAAAACAAATAACATGCCAAACAACACCCAGCTAATAATTTTTGAAGTTGAGAACCTTAGCTCAGTCTGAATCCAAATTCATCTTTTCAGTACAGTTCTTTCACATAATAACCTATGATTTGGTTCCAACCTTCTTTTTCCACACCCCAAATTATTTATCAATTTCCTCTCATCCAATACTTTTATATGCATTTGCTTTTGTTTGAGATATTGCTCTATTGTTTTCATATTTTGGAATGCTTGACTGCTTCTCTGTGTATTCTTACACATAGAGGAATGTGTAGGAAGTGTTCAGAAGTGTTCCTCTGCTCTATGAGATTGCTCCTTATAACAATCGCTTTTCTTGTATTCAAGAACAATGGGTAGTCTTGTATGTTTGTTTCCTACTATTTGGATACCTACTTTGTTAAAAATCTAATACAGCATCCAGCTCGGGGTTTTTTTTATTATATACTAGAACTTCCATTCTTATTTATTGCTTTGGACTTAATGTAATTAGAGAAGGCTACAAAACATGCTTTATATAATAGTCACTATAGTATTGCTCCTCTTTCTAATCTTAAGGCCATTAACAAATATGGGAATACTATGATAAAGTAATCATTTTACTTGTAATCATCTACTTCTGCAAGAGATAGTGGATGCTGTTCTGACTGGGTAAGATATTGACATCACAGTAGGAGTGCGGGCTTAGCTTGTAGCAGATGTTCCAAAACATGTGATTTCTTGCATGAGTAAATAAATAGTGGAACTTACACAGACGCATTACTAGTTTAGCATCAATGGTGGGGTCGAAAGTGTTTGTACCTTTTTTTTTGTTTGTCAATTTTCTCAACTTTTCACTGAAAGCATTGGGATATAATATACTCACAGTGATGACTTTCTGAAAGACTCAACCATTGGCTTTTCCTTATGAAAGCCATGTTGCTAAGCAACACATGTGCATTGGTATATTTCTTTACAAAACCGTCTATCATGAGAGAGGTCCAGGGCTTTTTCACTTGTAATTACCAGCGTCCCTTGAGAAATAAACCACAACACAGCCACTAAGCTTTGCTTTGTAGTTTGCATTGGATTTAATAGGAGATGAGTATTCCACTTGACCCCTGAATGTAGAGGTGATTGCCAGCAGAGACATTTTCAGGGTGAAATAAAACATGATTTATGACATGCCTCAGAAACCACATCAGCTGCTGTTCTCCATTTTGTTGCTTAACTCTGATCTCTATAAGGCATTTGCCTTACAAAGGCTGTGCCTTGCAAGGCACGTAAAAAATCATGTTTTCTATTATTGATACACAGCCTCTGTTTTCTTCAGGTTCAAGTATTAAAAATCAACTGGCTGAGAAATCTCCGTTTTTACATTCAATTTTACATTTGCCACATGTCCTGAAATTATAATAAGGATGTATGTATGTGAGTGTCTGTGTGTGTGTGTGTGTGTGTGTGTGTGTGTGTGGAGAGAGAGAGAGAAATCTCCTTTTTTATGTTGACAAAGGCAAAATGTCTCCAGTAGCACCCTCTGTACACCAAAGATTATGTTATATAGTTTCAAAAATCTATACTCTTTATTAACTGAAAATAAAGGGTTTTTTGGTAATGAGCTTTTTTTTTCTTTGAGAAGCATTAGACAGTAGTAAAGGATTCTTTCTAAGTGTCCTTAAGTATTACTGCTTTGGCATCGATTTTTATGAGAATTGTTCTAAGTAAGGTCTAAAAGATCCTCAACAAATTAGCAATGGACTGCAACCATCCAAAGCATGTAAATCATGGAAATCTAGGTCGTGCTCATCCTATTTGCAGAAGTTTCTACCTCAACAGAAGCATCAAGCTTCACAGAACAAAGAATTTAGGCTTTTAAATATGGAAAGTTTGAAGAGTTTTATTCCAATTTTGAAATGTTTCCTATTAGTTTCTAAATGGCACAATATTAACTCCCACCCAACTTCAGCTCTTAGAGCTCCAAGATAAAATTAGGAGACCAAAAGTAGTCTTGAAAGATAACCAAATGGTCAGGGAGACAAGGAAGACAGAGTGAATGAGAGAGTTCTCAAAATCACTTTAGAAATTTCCTAAATGGTAAACAATGGTGACTCGCCCCCTGGTGGACAGACGTTCCCCTGCAGCTGTTTTGTCACAAAAAAAGGTGTGTATGTACATCATGGATTACTAAGGCTCTTGAATCTTGAGAATATCAAATAGATTCTCTCCACACTCACAGAAGCAGAAGATATTAAGAAGAAGTGGCAATAACACACAGAAGAAATATATATATATATATATATATATATATATAAGAACTTCATGAACAAGATAATCGTGATGGTGTGATCACTCACCTAGAGCCAGACATCCTGGAATGTGAAGTCAAGTGGGCTTTAAGAAGCATCACTACGAACAAAGCTAGTGGAGGTGATGGAATTCCAGTTGAGCTATTTCAAATTCTCAAAGATGATGCTGTGAAAATGCTGCACTCACTATGCCAGCAAATTTAGAAAACTTAGCAGTGGCCACAGGACTGGAAAACGTCAGTTTTCATTCCAATCCCAAAGAAAGGCAATGCCAAAGAATGTTCATACCACCACACAATTGCACCCATCTCACACGCTAGCAAAGTAATGCTCAAAATTCTCCAAGCCAGGCTTCAACAGTACATGAACCATGAACTTCCAGATGTTCAAGTTGGATTTAGAAAAGGCAAAGGAACCAGAGGTGAAATTACCAACATCCAGTGGATCACTGAAAAAGCAAGAGAGTTCCAGAAAAACATCTACTTCTGCTTTATTGACTATTCAAACCCTTTGACTGTGAGGATCACAACAAACTGTGGAAAATTCTTAAAAAGATGGGAATACCAGACCATCAGACTTGCATCCTGAGAAATCTGTATGCAGGCCAGGAAGCAACAGTTAGAACTTGACATGGAACAACAGACTGGTTCCAAATAGGGAAAGGAGTATGTCAAGGCTGTATATTGTCATTCTGCTTAGTACATAATGCAAAATGTCAGGCTGGATGAAGCACAAGATGGTATCAAGATTGCTGGGAGAAATATCAATAACCTCAGATATTCAGATGACACCACCCTTATGGCAGAAAGTGAAGAAGAACTAAAGAGCCTCTTGATGAAAGTGAAAGAGGAGAGTGAAAAAGTTGGCTTAAAAGTCAACATTCAGAAAACTTAGATCATGGCATCTGGTCCCATCACTTTATGGCAGACAGATGGGGAAACAGTGGAAACAGTGAGAGATTTTATTTTGGGGGGCTCCAAAATCACTGTGATGGTGACTGCAGCCATGAAATTAAAAGACACTTGCTCCTTGAAATAAAAGCTATGACCAAACTAAACTGCATATTAAAAAGCAGAGACATTACTTTCCCAACAAAAGTCCATCTAGTCAAAGCTATGGCTTTTCCATTAGTCATGTATGGATGTGAGAGTTGGACTGTAAAGAAAGCTGAGTGCCAAAGAATTGATGCTTTTGAACTGTAGTGTTGGAGAAGACTCTTCCTAGTCCCTTGGATAGCAAGGAGATTCAACCAATCCATCCTAAAGGAAACCAGCCCTGTTTCCAATATTCACTGGAAGCACTGATGTTGAAGCTGAAACTCCAATACTTTGGCCACCTGATGAAAAAAGCGAACTCATTAGAAAAGAGCCTGATGCTGAGACAGATTGAAGGCAGGAGGAGAAGGGGATGAAAGAGGATGAGATGGTTGGATGGCATCACCAACCACGAGTTTGAGCAAGCTCTGGAATTTAGTGAAGGACAGGGAAGCCTGTTGTGCTGCAGTACATGGAGTTGCAAGTGATTGGACATGACTGAACAACTGAACTGAACCACACTCACAACTTTCTTTTCAAATATTATTTTATTATTGCCTCTGTTTATTTAAATTCATTTATGTGACCTCTGCTGTTCAAACCATCTTCACTCTAGTAATAATCCAACCACTCAGCACAGAGAATCTAGACTTTATATTAGGCACCATTGTATTCAGGTGCTCAGTCACTCAGTAATGTCTTTGTGACCTCATGGACTGTAACCTGCCAGGCTCTTCTGTCCACGGAATTCTCCAGATAACTCTTCTGTCCATGGGATTTTGCAGGCATGAGTACTGGAGTAGGTTGCCATTTCCTTCTCCAGAGGAATCTTCCTGACCGTGGGATTGAACTCACATCTCTTGTGACTCCTGCATTAGCAGGTGAATTCTTTACCAGTAGTGGCCACCTCTGAAGCCCATAAAGAAACATTACACCTTAGAGAAATGTTCTATAAAGGGAAGATTTCTTCCCTTTTTTTGGGGTGGGGGGAGGGGTGGTGCAGGGAGGCGTTCCTTCTAGATTATCCTTTGAAATTTTCTTCTTCCAAACACCTAGGCTATCTCTCATGAAATTTCTTGTTCTCCTTGGGAAAATTTTAGCAAAATTTACCTTCCTTAAAAGTTATCTGATAGAATTTGAAGCATTATATATCCCATGATGAAAGAGAAAGGATTAGAGGATATGACATAAGATTAGCATGTTGCTTATATGACTATTCTTCCTTAGCTCATATTCTGGTAGACCTAGGCCCACTGTTGCAATTCTGAGCCTTATGAAGTTTTCTCTAACAAAATAAATTTTCTGTTGATCCTCAACTCAAAATTATAGGTTCTGTTTGACAGTTATACATCAAGTATCATTAATATCTATTTCAACTGGTGTAAAATACGATATATTTTACTATTATACATATATGTTATAGGAAACTATTCACAGTTGGTTTATACTCAGTTCAGTTCAGTTGCTCAGTCGTTTCTGACTCTTTGTGACCCCATGAATCACAGCATGCCAGGCTTCCCTATCCATCATCAACTCCCGGAGTTCACTCAGACTCACGTCCATAGAGTTAGTGATGCCATCCAGCCATCTCATCTTCTGTTGTCCCCTTCTCCTCCTGCCCTCAATCCCTCCCAGCATCAGAGTCTTTTCCAATGAGTCAACTCTTCCCATGACATGCCCAAAGTACTGGAGTTTCAGCTTTAGCATCATTCCTTCCAAAGAAATCCCAGGGCTGATCTCTTTCAGAATGGACTGGTTGGATCTCCTTGCAGTCCAAGGGACTCTCAAGAGTCTTCTCTAACACCACAGTTCAAAAGCATCAGTTCTTCAGCACTCAGCTTTCTTCACAGTCCAACTCTCACATACATACATGACCACTGGAAAAACCATAGCCTTGACTAGACAGACCTTAGTTGGGAAAGTAATGTCTCTGCTTTTGAATATGCTATCTAGGTTGCTCATAACATTTTTTCCAAGGAGTAAGCGTCTTTTAATTTCATGGCTGCAGTCACCATCTGCAGTGATTTTGGAGCCCCAAATCACTGGTTATACTAGACTTTCCTTAATTTTTCCTGGGTGTATGCCAATGAAAAACTCATGATCTAAACAAAACTAATTTTTCCTATTTTTTTTTCTTGTTTCTAGATTTCTTGAGTCTTACCAATTTATGTTAGCCAGCAAAGACAAAGAAGTCAATCTACCATCTCTTGCAATTCACAATTTATCCTAAATATCAGAACTGATACCTTCTCTCTTGGAACAGCAAAGTGTTGAATACAGAAAAAACATGGATTGTGAATCCAGATTCAAATCTTGACTTTACCACCTTCTAGATTTTTGGTATTAGACAACAGGTGACACAGTGGTAAAGAATCCACCTGTCAATGCAGGAGATGTGATTTGATCCCTGAGTTGGGCAGATCTCTTGGAGAAGGAAATGGCAACCAACTCCAGTATTCTTGCCTGGAAAATCCAATGAAAATAGGAGCCTAGTGGGCTCCAGTCCATGGGGTGGCAAAGAGCCAAACATAACTTAGAGACAAAATAACAGCATCATCTCACAGTTTTGTGGGGGGTTTTCTCTCTCTCTCTTTTCTTTTTTTTAGTGAGAACACTTGAAATTTACTCTCTTGGCAGTTTTCAGGTTTACAATATAATATTGTTAACCATACTCTTCATGCTATATATTAAGTCTCCAGAACATACTAATTTTGTAACAGAACATTTATACTTTTTCACCAATTTCTCCAGTCCCAGCCCATGTCTGCCCATTTCCTCTAGCCCACAGCCCCTGGAATTCCCATTCTATTCTCTGTTACTAAGAATCTGATGTTTTTTATATTCTACATATAAGTAATATCACACAGTATTTATCTTTCTGTGTCTGGCTTATTTCACTTAGTCAAATATTCTCCAGGTTCATCCATGTTGATATAAGTTATTTAGCTTTAAATGGTGATTTTTTTAAATTAAATTCAAATTAATTGATCCCAGGTGATTAAATTTGAGGCCAGCTAGATTAACTAATTGCTAGGCACTCAAACTCATCAAAATGCACATGTTCACTTGTTTTATTTTTAGCAATAAAAATCAATTCATAAAGGGTAAGGAAATGTCTTGAAAATAAAAATCAGTTAACCCAAGTTATTTCAAGTCATGAATTTAAATATTCATTAGATTCTTCAGTAAACATTAAAGAACAGTTATCTTTTATGACTTTTACTTTAGGTAAAGCTGAAAACATATATTTGGCTTGAAAGTTGTACCACTTTCCTCATAGATTTTATAGGCTACTTATTAGATAATCGAGGCTTCCCTAGTGGCTCAGACAGAAAAACGTCTGTCTGCAATGCAGACCTGGGTTCGATCCCCAGGTTGGGAAGATCCCCTGGAGAAGGAAATGGCAGCCCACTCCAGTATTCTTGCCTGGAAAATCCCATGGATCATGGAGCCTGATAGGCTACCATCCATGGTGTCGCAAAGTGTCAGACACGACTGAGCAACTTCGCTCACTTTATTAGATAATCAGGCAACTAACAGAGACAATGAATGACACTCCATGAAATTCTGTTAAGATAAAATAAAAAACATATAAAAGCACATATATCTGTAATAATTTTTAGTTGTAATAACAATTCTTAGCCATCTGTCTTAAGTCATAAGATGGTATATAGATATATATTAAAAGTACTTGGTTTTATTTACAAAATAAAAATTGGCATGCAAAAAGAACACAATATCTAATAATGGTAAAAACAGGATCATAGAATATTAAAATATCTTGCTTGTAAAATGAGTACAACATTCTTATTTTACAGATGTTTAGAGTGAGGTTCAGTGAATTATGAAAGGAATATAAAACATGTGAGCATGACATGTGATACTTAATCTATGCTATTCTGAAATAAAGGTGCAAATTATGAACTCTGCAGATATAATCACAATGGTTTCCTTGGTGACACAGATGGTAAAGAATCTGCCTGCAATGCAGGGACCCAGGTTCAATCCCTGGATGGGGAAGATCCCCTGCAGAAGAAAACAACTCACTCAAGTATTCTTGCCTGAAGAATTCTATGGACAGAGGAACCTAGTAGGCTACAGTCTATGGGGTTGTAATGAGTTAGACACAACTGAGCGACTAACATACACAAAGTCACTGTAGACTATTTATTGGTGTTTCTAAAAGTCAATAAAAGATATAATTCTAAGAGTTAAAAAGATATTACAACAGCTACACCACTTAAACTGGTTTTGAAAAACCCTTGTGTCTACCTAGTCATCATATAAGGTGTCTATAAGAACAACATAGATTATTACTAAAAATAAGATGTCATTGCTCATTTGGAAGGCCTAGTCAACACCAAAGAAGGATATTCAGGAATCATTACTCATTTTAAGGTAATAACAACTATATACAAATTGAAAATACAAAAATATATAAAATATGACTCACAGAGTCACTTAAGATATAAATTGAAAATTGGGATCAATGTCAAGCAAATGTTAAAAGGTTACTGCATAAACACAACCCTGAGGCTAAATGAGCTGTAGGTAAAACTGAGTTTCCCAATTGAAGAATTAATGCAATCAGTGGGTGAAATAGATTGTATAGGATGTCATAATCTTGATGTTCTTTGCTATTAAATCTTTATTGTGATTAAGTGGCCATTTATTCTTATGTCTTCTGTTGTGTGTATAGATTTTATTTTACTCAGAGCCTGAATTGCAAAGTCAGACATGACTAAGTAACTGAACAACAACAGAGCCTGAATATTTAATGCATCTAAATACCTAAGAAAAATAAAATAAATAACTATATTATTCTACATGTTGCAAAATTGACTTTTTTGATTGTTTGCTTGGTTTGGCTGGTTTTAATTGCTGTTGATTCCTTTTTTCACCAGCATCCCACGCTGCTCTTAATACTAACTATACATTTTGATCTTGAATGTTATGTGATTCTATGTTTCTTACCACTCAGAATAAAAACTGAATAAATAAAAGACTGCTCATAGCAACAAAAAGCCCTCATTAGAAGGAACATAACTGAAAATAACCCTCTCAAGACATAATTTACCAGAAGAATAATGTCCTTTGAATACCATCACCACACTTCTTAGTAGTGAGTACCTTATAAGTTAATTTCTTTAATCCTTTAGAAACTTGATATATCTGAGGTAGAAATGAAGCAGTTCAAAAGATTGTAATGTGATCTGTAAGATATTAAAGTTGAGGTTTAGTCTACAACAATTAAATACTCATTACTTGCTGAAATTGTTTGGGGGAAAAATTTCATGCTTTAAAAATTCTGATCTACAAATGTGATGGCACAAAGATAATCTTATATCAATAAATCCAAAATGTTAGTATCTTGTTAATGGGTGTTGAGTTAATTACTGGGAACATGAACTTTCCATGACCTGACAGAGGCCAGAATAATTTACCTTGTCTTCCAAAGTTCCCATCTCCACAGTCAAAATGAGAGTGGCGACTGAAACCACCAAGGCCACAGCACCCCATTGCAAAGCTTCTAGAGAGGCCTGGATTTTGCCAATCACCACAGCTCACTCTATAACAGGGATGAATCCAGATGAGGAGTAAAAGTCCAGTTACTTGAGCTTCATTGTTCCTCTCAGCATAGGGACAGCAAATCCTCAGAAATGGGGCTAGTAAAGCCTTCCATCTTTACATCTCAAATGGCATCTGAGCCTCCCAGTCCCTTTAACATTCCCTGGATTCCAGCAAGGGAGGGACTCCCCCTGAGGCAGGAGATAGACGGACTTCAGTCCCACACTTAAAACTCTCCTCCTGTTTGCATTTCCTGAGATAGGAGATCAGGTGCTGCAAGTTAGGCATTTACAATCAGCCTTCTGTTTACACTTTGAAATAGCAACAGAAATGGGGTAAATTAACCAGGTAAGTAGCCAGGCTTTTCCTGTTTCTTAGTTTCCTGTGGACACTAAGATGCTTCCCCAGTGGTGGCTCGGATGGTTAAGAATCTGCCTGCAATGCAGGAGACCCAGATTTAATCCCTGAGATGGGAGGATACCCTGGAGAAAAGAATGGTAACTCACTCCAGTATTCTTGCTTGGAGAATCCCATGGACAGAGGAGCCTGGGAGCTACAGTTCATGAGGTTGCAAAGAATCGGACCCAACTGAGCGACTAACACACACACACACACACACACACACACACACACACACACACGGCACATGGCAGAGACAAAGAGGGCCAAACCTTGTTTGAGCAAAAGATCAAGAGGTCACATTTCCCTTCCTTGAGGCAAGGGAGACACTTCCTACAAGCAGGAAGGCTCCTCAGGAGTCAGAAAGGAGGGGGCACCACTCCGTAGTTGATGATGTTCCTTGGGCCTCTCGGCTGGAATGCATTTTGGAAAAAAACTGCATCTGCGGTTGGTGAGTATCCTAAGGTAGGTCAAGCATGGGAGAGAAAACATATACTTGGCCAAAAGCAAATAAAGGCCCAGAAGAACTGTCCTATATATATGATCTAACTGCTTCTTTACTGAGTCCCTCCCCATTCAGGGGGACACCCACCCCCTTTCTCCCCACATGTGTGTCTCTGCCTTGCCTCTGTCTTAAGCAAGCAAACTGCTTCTCTGTGTGCTTTCCCATTTGTGCTATGTCTCTAATAATAAACTTTGTACCTGATTTGACAGTTTTGCCTCCCTGAGAATCGCATTTTTCAGTAGTGGCAAAGGCCAGGGGAATTCTGTTTCCAGCCCTTAGCCCCTGGTGGACGGTGGCTAAGATTCCTAGTTTTGTCCAGGTTACCCAGGTCCAGTCCCTTTACAGGGAACTAAGATCTCACTTCAAGCCCCAGTTCACTGTTGCCTCTCCAAGATCACTACATGTTAACACATTTTAAGTCAGTATCCCTTTAATCAACATGTGCCTATTAGAGGTAATTTTTCCATTCACAAAGCTTCGGCTTTTATGTGATCCTGGTGAGATTCCTATAAACTGACTCTAAGACATGAGGTAATACCCTCACTGTATTTCAAAAGATTGTTTTGGTTCACTAATTATATATGACTGCTTCTGACATCTTCTGTAAGAAGATATTTTATGTAAATGTCAAATCCACCATTATTCAAAACCAGGCTCTATTAAAGTGCTAAAACCACTTCAACTGAGTCCCTGGAACAGACATATCTCAAATTTGGTAATAATAATAGTAAAAACAGTGTCTATTCATATTATCATGTTCAAAAACTTTACATGTATCCATTCATTTAATAATCACCCTGTGAGGTGGATACTGTTGTTACTCCCATTGCATTGATGGCTCAGAGCACTTAAGTGGTAGCATGCCTAAAGATACCACAACTGCTAACTCCACAGGTTGGATTTGAACTTAGGTGCCAACAAAGGTCCGTCTAGTCAAGGCTATGGTTTTTCCAGTGGTCATGTATGGATGTGAGAGTTGGACTGTGAAGAAAGCTGAGCATGAAGAATTGATGCTTTTGAACTGTGGTGTTGGAGAAGACTCTTGAGAGTCCCTTGGACTGCAAGGAGATCCAACCAGTCCATTCTAAAAGGAGATCAGTCCTGGGTGTTCATTGGAAGAACTGATGCTAAAGCTGAAACGTCAATATTTTGGCCACCTCATGCAAAGAGTTGCCTCATTGGAAAAGACCCTGATGCTGGGAGGGATTGGGGGCAGGAGGAGAAGGGGACGACAGAGGATGAGATGGCTGGATGGCACCCCCGACTGGATGGACGTGAGTGTGAGTGAACCCTTGGAGTTGGTGATGGACAGGGAGGCCTGGCGTGCTGCGGTTCATGGGGTCACAAAGAGTCGGACATGACTGAGTGACTGAGCTGAACTGAACTGAAGAGACTCAAGAGCCTGTTTGTTTTTCACTTGCCTGAACTTTTGATTAAGAGAACCCTCCAGAAGGGGCAGAAGATAGCCATTGCCGGATGGTGTTTCTCCAACACACTTAGAACAAGGGAAAGCCTAGGGCATAACTTTTGTACAGGTGATTGATCTTGATGACTTCTCTTCCATTTCCTTTTAGTCACTGTCTCTCATCCCTGTTATATCTGTTCTTAGAATCTCCCTCACTATGTGCTGTTTCTTGGGTTTGAAAACTGAAAAAAAAAGAAAAAAGAAAAGCACAATCTAAAAGTTGAGAACTACTTTTTATTTGGAGGACATTCTGAAGGCTTCAATCCAGGGAGGCAACCTCTCAGAGGGCCCTGAGGGACTGCTCTGAAGCAGTAAGGGAGGAGTGAGGTTATACAGGAAGTTTTGCAACAAAGACCAAGCAGTCAGAACATCAAAAGATTACTGTTAGTTAAAGAAAATCTAGACATCTCAAGTTACTAAATTGAACACTTCTCTATATAGGGCAAGACTGCATCTGCACTTTAGCTATCCAGGGTTAGTTTCCTATTCTTTCCCAGCCTGAGTCCCCTCAGGCTGTACCAGTGAGAATGGCTACAGAACCTGAGGGCTTGGCAATGGGCAGCCCATTTGTCTCCATCCTGAGTTCCCTCCCGGCAGCTGCAACGTCCTTTGGCAGGGAAGGTTTTCATTCATAGGTTCCGTGATTTTCGCTGCATCACTCCAAAAGTCTGCTCTCTTGTTACCTTATCTCTTGCTCCAGATTTATCCTTTTGTTTTCTTCTTTTCTTTATTCTCCCAAGATTTTTGTGTCTAGTGTTTCAGGGACAGGTGGGAAATAACGTACAGTCTGCCCTCCTCTCAAGTCCTGCGAAATAAATGAACAGTTCTAACCATTGATCTCATGTCCTAACCCTAAAGGCTAAATGGTGATTTGACTTGGTTTAGGGAAATTTTCATCACCTATAGAAAACTGGAAGAATTGTTAAGAGAAGCAATAGTATATACAGATTCTTTGTAACCCTATGGACTGCAACCTGCCAGGCTCTTCTGTCTGTAAGAGTCTCCGGGCGAGAATACTGGAGTAGGGTTATAACAGGAAGGGTTAATTTTGAATTTATGTTGGATCTGCTTCTATGACTTTAGCCCTTATCTTGCCAGTTTGTAGGCATACATAATGGCCTGCCTCAGAGAGTTAGCCTGATCCTGCCCATCTGTGAGGACTGTGACATTCTTGAATTCTTTGTATGGCAAATGGCTCAGCATCTGGTGCCTCCTCATTTGAGGAGGCCGGAATCATAGATAAATGTGACATCTTTGTTTCTTGATATGACAGGAGATGTTGCATTTAACACCACCCATGAAATGACTGTAAGAACTAAAACTAACACATCCCCTACCTGAGGCTTGCCATTCTAGGAGGTATTTGCAGGAATTAAATGGTCTTTTTACTTTGTCTCCTCACCTCCCCCCATCTCTGATCCATAAAAGATCTAACATCCAGGTCCCTAAAAACTGATTATTTTGAGGTGCTTGCCTGCTGTCTTCTCAGTCAGCCAGCTCCTGAGTAAAGTCCCTTCCTAGTTCCAACACTTCAACTCAGGTTCATTGGCTTATCTTGCAGTCAGCAGAACAAGCTTGGACTTCGTAACAAGTTGCCATGCCCTCCGCCCAGGGATGTCTCCTTATGTCTCCTGCATTGGCAGGCAGGTTCTTTACCACTAGGGAAACCTTCATAGAAAACTGGAAGAATTATTAAGAGAAGCAATAGTATATGTAGATATAGATGATATAAATGCAGTGTGTATATGTGTATGTTTCTATGTGTTTATTTTAAGGAATTGATTCACATGACTGTGGGGCTGATAAATCCAAAATGGAAGTAAAGGTTGGCAAGCTGTAAATTCAGGCAAGGTTTGGTGCTGCAGTCTTAATGGATTCCTTCCTTGGGAAATCTTAATTTTTACATTTAAGGTTTCCAAATGATTGGCTTAAATCCACCCATATTATGCAGGTAATCTCTTTTATTTAAAGTGGACTCATTGTGGATGTTAACTATGTCTTCAACATACTCTCACAGCATAGTGTAAACCCTTGGCAGTTGTTTTGTTTTGCTTTTTTCTCTTTGTAAACCAAGGGCCTGACTTAAGCTTTGATCACCCAGGCAGCCACTTCAAAGAGACACCCACTTCAAAGAGGTTGTCTGGAACAAACACAGTGCCAGCCACACGATTAGATAAAGAGTCAAGGCAATTTTGTTTTGGAGCTCTTGGTTGATTTCAGTGACTGGCCATTGGAGCCACTTGTTTTTTCTCTTCTTGCATTTTGAATCTACACTCCTACATACTAACTTTCCAAAAAAGGCTAAGACCAAGTAACCCTTACCCTCANAAACACAGTGCCAGCCACACGATTAGATAAAGAGTCAAGGCAATTTTGTTTTGGAGCTCTTGGTTGATTTCAGTGACTGGCCATTGGAGCCACTTGTTTTTTCTCTTCTTGCATTTTGAATCTACACTCCTACATACTAACTTTCCAAAAAAGGCTAAGACCAAGTAACCCTTACCCTCAGTCACACTAAAAGTGGAACCCCAGATATATGTATTCCCTCTCCCTTGACCTTGCTATATGACCTCAGGTATGTTGTATAATTTCCAGGTCCTGTAAGTAATAAACCTTTTCCCCTAAATTTCCTGGAAGTTCTTGCTGACAGTGTCTCACAATTATAAGTACTACCGGGTTGGTCCAACCATGTCATCTCAACAGTAGTGGATAAGGAGGTATTGTAAGGCAATTGCTATAGCACTGACATGGTTGTTATTCCAACCATCTCTGCATCCCTGGATCTTGGGCAAGTTGTTAAACTAATCTCGCAGCTTACCAGCTTTTTCTTTGAGTAACCCACATTCTCAGTAAATGTATTTGTTTTCAAATGATTTCCATCTCTTTTGATCAAGAACTATGTCACATATATCTTATTTCTCCTTACATCTTTACTTCTGAAAGAAAAGTATATGATGAAGACAGTGATAACCTGAAGTTATGTGAAGACTTGACAATCTTTCTTTGAACCTCTTCCTTGCCTAGTAAATAGTGCTGTCCTAAGATCTCTGAACAGAATCTTAGGGTAGTCTGGTGGACAGAAAGAGTAACTGGTGGTGAGAACGTGAGTTTGTGCCTCTTCAAAGTACAAATGACTGTTGGAATGGAAGTTCTAATAAATTATTGTACTCACATTGTGCATCCACTGTCTACTTAGGAAGCAATGCATTGTTTCATAAGGGCTGTTTAAACTTTTTTAGCAAATTATTTCAGTTATCATTTTAGCATAAAAATATAGCATAAAGGAACTCAGCTTCTAATAAGACCATATCAAGTTTAAGAGTCATCTCGTATTACTGCCTTAATAAGCATCTAGTATTATAGCAACGAATGAAAAAGAAAGTAAACTATTTCTCTAGTGTGTCTGTAATGAATTTCAGTGTAGCTGTATTGAAGGTGAGTAAATACAAACTTCAGTGAAGGAGTTCAATGAAGGAGTAGCAGAGAAAGATAAGCAAACATCACCTTATAAAATAATGGGTATTGTGAAAAAAATAAAGCATGTGAAAGAATATAGTTGAGCACAGATTTTAGTTTTTATATGCTAGGCATTCGAAGATGAGGATACTTTTATTGAATTAAATAGAGGAAAAAGATATCCACTAGTAAAATTATTAAAGTAATAATTATAGCTAATGAATATTGTTTACTCTGTCTGGCCATTCTTTGTTTTNACACGGCGCACACCACTCAGGCTCAAAGTTTCTCCGCCGAGTACCATCTGAGTCCGACCCTAGGCTGCATGCATCTCCCTGTTCTAAGCCACTCAGGCTCTACTTTTCTCCTCCGGGCACCGTTTGAAGCCAGCCCTCAGACCGCTCAGACTTGTGCCCTGGTAATCCCAGGTTCCCCTGGGCCTGAGCTCTGCGCCCTTCCGGGGACCAAGTATTTCAGGTGTTTGGTGGGCGCAGTCACACTCCTTGTTGCCTTCGCCTGCTGCTCAGCTTTCTGGGTGTACCGCTGGCATCCCTTTCTTAGGTAGAAAGTGTTTGTCCGGCAGCCCAAAGTCTTAGTTAGCAGAGAAGCCTGCCTGGAGTTTGGCAAGCAAAGTCTCTCCAGTTCCGCGATTGCCACTTTCTAGCCCTTACAGCTCTGGCTGCCTGCCACCGGCAGGGGATGGTCTGCAGCAGCTATTTCTGTTCTGTCCTTTGTTCTGTGCGCGGTCCTGGTGGTGTCTTATGTTAGAGCTTTTCGCGTGGTAACTGTCCCGCAGTCTGGTGTGCTAGCCCAAGTTAGTTCGCTCTGGTTACGCGCAGGGCTAACCCAAGTAAGTTCACTCAGGTTAGCGTGGGGCATTCAGGCCTGATTCTTTTGTGCTGCAGCCTGCGTCTCGCGCACCTCCCTGCCCAGCCCCCACCTGCTAATGGCAGATACAGGCGTCTGTCCTGTCTTTTCTGCTTGGGGAGTTACCGTTGGGCTCGTAATCTGTTAGTTTTAATTTTTGTTGTTGTTGTTGTTTTTCTTCCCTGTTATGTTGCCCTCTGTGCTTTCAAGGCTCGCCACAAATTCGGCAGTGAGAGCTTTTCCTGGCATTTGGAAACGCCTCTCTTTCTTAAAACTCTCTTCCCGGGACAGGACTCCCTTCCTGGGACAGAGCTCCCTCCCTAGCTCCTTTGTCTGTTTCTCCGTCTTTTGTATTCTTCCTACCTGTTTTTAAAGACAATGTTCTGCTATTCTGGATGCCTGACGACCTCTGCCAGCATTCAGAAGTTGTTTTGTAGATTTTCCTCCGCGTTGAAATGTTCTTTGGATGAATTTGCTGGGGAGAAAGTGGTCTCCCCGTCCTATTCCTCCGCCATCTTCTCCGAATCCAAAGATTGTTTTAAAACAAGCAATACATGA
Organism: Neotragus moschatus; assembly: GCA_006410615.1. Taxonomy (NCBI): domain Eukaryota; kingdom Metazoa; phylum Chordata; class Mammalia; order Artiodactyla; family Bovidae; genus Neotragus; species Neotragus moschatus. The sequence goes on along the minus strand of SJYA01000045.1, from coordinate 10,319 downwards.
AATAACTGTTAACATATATTGAATATAGTAAAGAAAAAGCACAAAATACACAAAGCAAAACCTCCTAGAATTAAAAGTAAAAATAGATGATTCAACTGTTAAAGTTAGAGATCTCAAAACCCAATTTTCAATGATTTTCAATAGATAGAACAGAGAAATAACAGCAAGACGGCAGAATAGGAAGCCCCCTGCTTGTATCATCACTCAGAAACAGTAACTCAGTAGCTATTCACAGACAAAAATGATTCTTTGGGAGCTTTGGGACCAGGGTTGGATATTGTTAAACACCACTGTGGCTCACGAATNTCTTTGGATGAATTTGCTGGGGAGAAAGTGGTCTCCCCATCCTATTCCTCCGCCATCTTCTCCGAATTCCCTGGCCATTTTTTGTACTTTACAAACATTAGCTCATTTAATACTCACAATATTACAAAGAAAGCAATGAAATAATCTTCAGTTTTCAGATAACAAAAATGAGACTCAAAGTAAAATATATTCTCAAGGTCATAGAATTAATCAACACTGACATTATAACCCAAACAGTGATGTCAAACTTCGGGTTTCTAACCAGTAAGATGAATGTTGGAGAATGGCATCTTAAGATGGGAATGGAATGAAAGTTGATTTAAGAAGACTCTTAATAGAGAATATTGTGATGAATTGATGAAAACATGTCAAATAAAGGAGAAGAATTGGTGATGAAGAAGATGAAATTTCTTTTGGGAAGATTTAGATGGCGGAATTAAAGATAAATCAATGAATGAGGAGATGAGACAAACTGAAAATTGTTTTTGTGACTGGCTCAGTCTTGGAGTGTTAGGTAGACAGAAATATCAGAACAAAGGGTCTGGTTCCTCTCAGTTGGAGACCAGCAAAATTATATTTGTTAAATAAAAATTAAAAAAAAAAAAACTTATTCAGACTTGTAAAATTGACAGGTATAATGAATTTTTATTCTATACACTCAAAAGATAAAATATTTACTAAAATGCCCTTTCATATTAATGGAGCATTTTCCATTGATTAAAGAGTTTTTGTATTGACTTTAATCAATAGATTCCCTGTGACCAATTTGAACTGTAAAGAGATGTGATTATGATTTTATGTTTCCAAAATTCTTTTCAGTGGATATAAGAAATTTTGTACTTTGGTAACCACGTTTCAAGAAATTATTCTCCTTTTACTTCTATTCTCTAACAATTATCCTGGATACTAAATTATACAAACGTTATTTACTAGCATACCAGGGATAAAACTAACACTATTATACCTTCTTCAAAATTAAGAGCTTATATTTAATCTAGAGTTTTCTCCTCTACTTACATTTTGGAAAGTTCCACAGACAGAGGATCTTGGCAGGCTACAGTCCATGTGGTCACAAAGAGTCGGCCACGACTGAGTACACACACACACACACACACACACACAATGCCAACTTTTTGTTTTCAAGAAATTTCTAACTAGACTTTCCTAAGATATCAACTAGACCTTTCAAAGATGTTGATAATGTTACTTGTTCAAAATATTTTTCAACTTCCAAATTCCTCTGAAATTTTATAAGGACTTGTACAACCTGGATACTTAAATTATCTAAATGCATGGCACAGTTGGTAAAATGGATAAAGAATAAGGATATACTTCTTGGAAACTTTTGACCAGGTATTCAGAGTTCCTCAGGTCAGCCCAGAGAGGTTGTTACTAACACCCAAAGCTGGTCCCATACCTGAAAAAGCCCTAAGTATATGTGCCCATACCTTGGAACTTGAGAAAGTTTCTTGAAACTCAAGAAACATGTTTTATGGGACTATAACTGTGTTGCTAAGCTTTTGCTGAGATTTGTAAGCAACATTTAGATCATGTATTTTTGTCAGGTTTGTTCTCTGACGTTATCCTAGTATCTAAATAAAACATAGCAACAGTATTGTTTAAAGAATTGTATGACTGTGATATTAAAAGGAGGAACATGTATATCATACTTGAATAATTTGTTGGCTTTCCTAGGAAATATCTGAAGGTTGACATAAGTTCCAATAGGCTTTCTGGCTAAAGAATGGCATTACCTCAATGTCAGATTTTAATCTCTTACTTAATCTTTACTTAATATTTAATCCACTACTCTAATCCAATTTTTATTCTGTATTCAGATAATCAGCTGATTGAAAATATTAATATTTTATTTTTAATGAATCATTTAAAAATACAAATAAATTACATAACATTAAAGATTTCACACTCTTCTTGTGTGATTTAGTCAGAGCATATGACCAGGATTTAGAGGGTTTTTTTTTTTTTAAGTGTTAGCCTGTCTCTACTTTATACATGGAAAAAATATGGGATATAACTAAAAATCTTCAATAACAATAAATGTTAATTGTGTTTTCAAAAAGGAAAACAAATAACAATTGTATGCACTTTATTTTATAAATGCTCATTGGCTATTTATAAAAAAAAGGAAAAATAGTTAGAAAATTATGGAACATTTTTACCCCCCACAAGCACAAGACAAAAAGTTATACTGGAAATTTCTATGGTGAGTTACTATTTTTCTGTCTAATCAGTGGATCAAAAGCAGATTCAGATTATATTTGTTTTAATTTTTAACACATGATCTAAGTTTCTATTCATGTTGATGGGTGAAAGAGTGAAAAATGTTCTCACATTTTAGAAGTCTTTTGTTATAAATTCAAAACATTTACTTTCATCTCAGAGATAGATCAAATGAAATCTTAGCACAAAATTATGATAATATTGATTACACTAAGAATGTCAGCAATAATAATAATTATATTGACCACTGCTTGTCATCCTCATGTATACTGTCCCCAGAGATATTAACCAAATGAAAAGGAAATAGAAATTCTTCTCTTCTGCATCAAATTATTAATATATAGTCTGATTCTTCTACAGAGTAACTTACCTTTATTTCTCCTGCTGAGACAAATATGGTGCTACAAAGAACCCCTAGATAATGCTTACTGAAACAAAAGATGGTAAATTTTTGATTTGCTATGTTTTGTTTTTATTTAGACTTGAATTTTAACATTGCTCATTGTTTGGTTACATTCAAAAGCAGATAAACTAGAAATTGATAAGTACAATTCTCTGTATGAGAACAGTAAAATTGTTAAAGAAACACAGGTATTGATTTACGAGACCAATCTTCATAAAATGAGTTGTCATAATTCAGCTCTAATAACTACCACCAAAACTTTTAAAATAGTCTATCTGAGAATTTTCAAGGAGAAAATACTTGCAGAGTGAACATTGTATAATCATCACAGAAATCAGGAGAGCAGGGTTCTGTCCCTAACTTTGTCACTAATTTTCAAGGGAAAAACATTTGTTCCAAGATACCTTGTCTGCAAAATCATGCTATAAATCCTTCAACATAGGCTTCAACAGTATACGAACCAGATATTTCCAGATATACAAACTGGATTTAGGAAAGGCAGAGGAACCAGAGATAAAATTGCCACCATCCTCTGGATCATAGAAAAAGCAAGAGAATTCTTGAAAAACATCTGTCTCATTGACTATGCTAAAGCCTTTGACTGTGTGGATCACAACAACCTGTGGAAAATTCTTAAGGAGATGGGAATATCTGATCCCCTTATCTGCCTCCTGAGAAACCTGTATGCAGGTCAAGAAACAATAGTTAGAACTGGACCTGGAAAATGGACTGGTTAAAAATTGGAAAAGGAGTATGTCAAGGCTGTATACTGTCACCCTGCTTATTTAACTTATATGCAGAGAACATCATGTAAAATGCCAGACTGGATGACTCACAAGCTAGAATCAAGATTGCCTAGAGAAATGTCAATAACCAAAAATACGCAAATGATACCACACAAATGGCATGTGAAGAGGAACTAAAGAGCCTCTTGATGAAGGTAAAAGAAGAGAGTGAAAAAGCTGGCTTAAAACTCTACATTCATAAAACTAAGATCATAGCATCCAGTCCCATCAGTTCATGGGAAACAAATGGGGGAAAAGTGGAAACAGTGACAGATTGTATTTTCTTGATCTCCAAAATCACTGCTGATGGTGACTGCAAACATGAAATAAAAAGATGCTTGCTCCTTGGAAGAAAAGCTGTGGCAAACCTAACTGTGACAAACAGCACATTAAAAAGCAGAGATATCACTTTGCTGACAAAGGTCTGTGTAATAAAACCCATGGTTTTTCCAGTAGTCATGTATGGATGTGAAAGTTGGACTATAAGGAAAGGCTGAGAACAGAGGAATTGATGCTTTTGAACTGTGGTGTTGGAGAAGACTCTTGAGAATCTCTTGGACTGCAAGAGGATCAAACCAATTAATCCTAAAGGAAATCAACCCTGAATATTAATTGGAAGGACTGATGCTAAAGCTGAAACTCCAATATTTTAGCCATCTGAAGTGAAGAGCTGATTCACTGGAAAAGACTCTGATGTTGGGAAAGATTGAGAGCAAGAGGATAAGGGGACGACAGAGGATAAGATGGTTGGATGGTATCACCAGCTCAATGGACATGATTTTCAGCAAAATCAGGGAGATAGTGAAGGACAGGGAGGCCTGGTGTGCTGCAGTCCATGGTATCCCAAAGAGTCAGACAAGACTTGGCAACTGAAGAAGCACAATAACTTCACCTAAAAGATTATGAAGCAGCATTGTAGAGTTTTAACATTGCGTTCATGTCTCTATGATTTCACTTTTTGTTCTTTTATAAAATTACTGTTGTTTTGTCACTAAGTTCTGTCTGTCTCTTGTGACCTCATGGACTATAATCAGCTAACTCCTCTGTCCATGGGATTTCCCAGGTAAGAATATTGGAGTGGGTTGCCATTTCCTTCTTCAGGGGATCTTCCTGTCCCAGGGATTGAACCCAGGTCTCCTGCATTGGCAGGTGGTTCCTCTACCACTGAACTATGAAGGAAACTCTTTTTAAAATTATATTTGCCCAATTTATGCCAAATATTATTTGGGCCATATCATTTTCTGAAGATATTCAGTTTTATGAAAACAATTTAGAAACTCTGGTATTCTACTTATTCTGTTCCTCAATTCTTTTATTCCAATAAAGTGACTATTTTTGAAGGGAGAGTGTTTTACTGAAATTCATCTTTATATAATTTTTTAAAAATCCTTCAATGATTATCTTGTTCAGTAGAAGATAAACAATGTTTTGCCCCTTGATAATATTTCTCTGCATTTATTCTTCTTAACAGAGAAGGCAATGGCACCCCACTCCAGTACTCTTACCTGGAAAATCCCACGATGGAGAAGCTTGGTGGGCTACAGTCCATGGGGTCGCTAAGACTCAGATACGACTGAGCGACTTCACTTTCACTTTTTACTTTCGTGCACCAGAGAAGGAAATGGCAACCCACTCCAGTGTTCTTGCCTGGAAGATCCCAGGGACGGCAGAGCCTGGTGGGTTGCCATCTATGGGGTCACACAGAGTCAGACACGACTGAAGCGACTTAGCAGTAGCAGCAGCATTCTTCTTAATGAATTACAATATTTCAGTGTAGCAATGACTAGGCAAATGAAAGACTGTGTTTCCATAGGAGAGTAAGTGAGATGAGTGAGCTGAATGACCTGATTTCACATTTTTATTATACAGATTGTTAAAGATTTTAGGTCATTGAAGTCAGTGTTATTTTACATGCATAACCAAGCAGATGAAAGCAGAAGATTATGANTTAATGAATTACAATATTTCAGTGTAGCAATGACTAGGCAAATGAAAGACTGTGTTTCCATAGGAGAGTAAGTGAGATGAGTGAGCTGAATGACCTGATTTCACATTTTTATTATACAGATTGTTAAAGATTTTAGGTCATTGAAGTCAGTGTTATTTTACATGCATAACCAAGCAGATGAAAGCAGAAGATTATGAACAAAAGAAGACATTATGAAATATAATTAAAAGATTCACAGAAAAATAGAACTTACTTTCCCTAAAAATTGAGAAATATGGATTTTAAAATTTGTGAAATGCAAGTTTGCTCTGACTACAGTTTTAATTAATTATGGATGACTAGCAACTATAAATGGGTAAATCTAACATGACTTGTTTTTATAAAAAAAATTAAAGGACTTAATCCTTGTGTTTATAACTGTCAAAGAGAAAAATTACATATAGATATGTACACATAACTGAGTTAAATGAACCGCAAAGAGCCATATTTTTTATTTCCATTAGAACATTTATTGGTCACCAACATAAGTCATCTGATAGTGCCCAAACAAACAAATTCCAGGAGACATGTGACAGACATGTAAAAATAATAATTCTCTAAAATTCTTGAGTTTATCATGCTATATAGGGGTAGGGTTATCTCAGCTCATCAACTGAATAATGTTATGTCAAATCCACTCAGGGAAGCAGTTGTTGGGTTACTATAGCCAGAGTTTAGTAGAGGCTGGAAAAACCACATCTTCTAAAGAACAGAGGATGGTGACAGCAGCCAGAGCCAAAGCTTCCAAAACCAGAGCCACAACCATAGCCTCCGAAGTCAGAGCCGTAGCCCAGCCTGCGGAAGCTGCCACATCCACAGCCACGGCCAAAGCCCAGGCTGCCAAAGCCTCCGTAGCCGTAGCCCAGGCCTCCGTAGTGGTTGCTGTAATGGCACATGGTGTCAGGAGTGGTGAGTCGGGTTTGCTGTTCAAGACCAGGTCCTGAGTGTGGATGTCAGCAGGTGCAGAGGGTTGCTTATATACCCTGGTCACAACATGTGGTGATACGTGAGGCCATTTCTTTGTATCATTCCAAATTATGCATTTACTTGAGGCCAGTTTCTAATCTGTTTGCTGACACAGGAGAGGCGCACACACTCATTAAATTGTTTGAGATTGCATAACTGCCTGGTTAAAATGTTCTTGAACTCATTACATTCTTTTTCAATGAGAGAAGAAAATATCTTCAAAGTCACAAAATAAAGAAGATTCATGGAAGAAGAGTTCATTACTAAGCACATTGCATCATTCATATTGGGCAGTATATTCTTATTGAATATTGTCTAATTTCTCAGTTTCAAAGGATTCTTTGGATTGTCATGTATTAANTATCTGAGGTTATTGATATTTCTCCTGGCAATCTTGATTCCAGCTTGTGCTTCATCCAGCCCAGCATTTGGCATGATGTACTCTGCATATGAGAAATGCTGGACTGGATGAAGCACAAGCTGCTGAAGTACAAGCTGGAATCAAGATTGCCAGGAGAAATATCAATAACCTCAGATATGCAGATGACACCACCATTATGGCCGAAAGCGAAGATGAACTAAAGCGCCTCTTGATGAAAGTGAAAGAGGAGAGTGAAAAAGTAGACTTAAAACTCAACATTCAGAAAACTAAGATCATGGCATCTGGTCCTATCACTTCATGGCAAATAGATGGGGAAACAGTGACAAAGTTTATTTTTCTTTGGGCTCCAAAATCACTGCAGATGGTGACTGCAGCCATGAAATTAAAAGATGCTTACTCCTTGGAAGAAAAGTTATGACCAACCTGCTGCTGCTGCTGCTAAGTCACTTCAGTCATGTCTGACTCTGTGCGACCCCATATACGGCAACCCACCAGGCTCCCCCGTCCCTGGGATTCTTTAGGCAAGAATACTGGAGTGGGTTGCCATTTCCTTCTCCAATGCATGAAAGTGAAATGTGAAAGTGAAGTTGCTCGGTCGTGTCTGACTCTTAGTGACCCCAAGGACTGCAGCCCACCAGGCTCCTCCGTCCACGGGATTTTCCAGGCAAGAGTACTGTTGCATCTTGACCTGCACACAGGTTTCTCAGGAGGCATGAAAGGTGGTCTGGTATTCCTATCTCTTTAAAAATCTTCAGTGTAATCCACTGTAGTTCCACCTTCTCCTGTAGCCTCTGGAGACTGAATGGAAATTTGTCATCCAACTAATCAGATCAGGAGGAAAAAAATTACTCTGAGAGGTTTTAACCACTAGCTACTTCTCAAATGTATTGACAGCCTACATGAGTGGTTCTATAAATTTAAGCACTCTATAAGCTGGGGTACCCTTACAAACATGGCACAAAAATGCAAGTTGTCTCTGGGGGCATGCACCTTCATCCCAGGCCTCAAAGTACATCCAGAAGCAATTTTGAAAGAAAATGAGCATTTGACAAACAAACAAGCAAAAAACACCCCAAATATTAAGTTTAGAAGGAAATGTGATACTGTGCATGAGACCAGGGGAAACAGCATAAAGCAGAAACAAGTCCCCAAATAATTAGAATACTAGAATAGAAAACTAATATCGTTATTATGTTTAAAGATGTAAAAGACAAACTTCAAAAAGTGTTCCAGGAAATAGAAAACAAGGAATTACCAACCACATTTTAAAAACAATTAAATAGATTTATAAAATTTAAAAAGTATAATATTGTGAATGACGGCTTATTATAACTTCACATGCATGAAAATTTGNAATACTAGAATAGAAAACTAATATCGTTATTATGTTTAAAGATGTAAAAGACAAACTTCAAAAAGTGTTCCAGGAAATAGAAAACAAGGAATTACCAACCACATTTTAAAAACAATTAAATAGATTTATAAAATTTAAAAAGTATAATATTGTGAATGACGGCTTATTATAACTTCACATGCATGAAAATTTGATGGTTAGGCTTTGTCAAAGCAATTTCCTGGACCTTACTTTCATAGTTTCTGACTTAGTTGGTCTGAAGTCAGGCCCAAGAAATGTCATTTCTAACAAGCTCCCAGGTGACTCCAGTGCCATTTCTCTGAAAGATACACTTTGAGTAGCACTGTAATGAACACCCAGGGGATACATTTGATGACAGTTTAATTGAGCTATAGAGAGAATTAATAAGTTGGAAGGTAGATCAGAAGAAATATGCAGACTGCATGCAGGAAATATAAACAGATGGATAATATAAAAGAAAGATGAAGAAACATGGAAAATAGAACAAGAGAAGTAAAGGCAGCAGAGGTATATTTGAAGAGAATAATGACTAAGGATTTCTCAGAAGTGATGAAAGCTATAATTGACAACATTAAGGAGTCAAATAAGTCTCAAATAAGATAAATATGAAAACAAATAAATAAAAAGGAAAGGGAGCAAGGTTTGCTCCTCAGCCAGCAAAGTGACTTGTTGGCTCGCTTTGTTTGTGAGGGGCTGTAAGTGAGAAGAGACAAAGTACAGAAGTAGGAGACCCTTCTCCTCAGAAGCTGGTCCGGGATTCCTTCAGTTGCAGCTTTGCATCAGGAGACAGTTCAAGGATCTCAGAGAGCTGCAGTCTTGCTCTTCCTCTGATGTTGGCCAGAAACAGGGAAAGGAGTTGAGTTTTCCTTCAATTTTTTCTAGAAAATCTGGGGTCTTCTTTATAAAAAATTTTGTGAGACAACATTCATTTGTCTCTGGAATAATCCTTGAACCTGGTAGTAGGGTCATACTCATTTCCCGAAAGTGCCCATGTTGCGTATAACCAGAATTTGGTGAAGTCTTAACTTAGAGGAATTCCCTGGATATATTTTTCCTTCTGTGAGTGTGTCCCATGTCTGGACCGAACAGTGTGGATTGGTATCCAGAGGCATTGAAGGAAGATCTGTCTCAAATTTACTGTATGTTATAAAGTAACATATGTATGTTATATGTTTCTGTCATCTAAAGGAGAGTGATTTGCTTTATTTCATAGACATTCTCAGTAATAAGAAACAAAACAAGGGTTTTCTGTTAACCCTCATTGGGTGTAAAAATTGTATTAACAGAAAATTACATTCTCTGAAGCACTCCTGTTAACCTAGATTTTCACTTTAATTTGCCTAAGTATTTATCTATCACCATAGGATTAGACAATTGTATTCATTATAAATAAAGGGAAGCAAATGAAAACTCCCAGAGAAAATTCTCTCCTTCTCCTATTAATTTTAGTCAATTAATTTTACATCAGAATAAAATCTTTTTGGTGATATCACAAAATAATCAAAATATTACTTATCTAGATTAGTATAACTCATCGAAAGTATCATTTTGTCAGTCTTTTGTTAAGTAAAGATTTATTGCTGGTTAGTGATTATTTCCTAGTCTCGCCCAGCTGGCCATTGAAAAACAGGAGTTTGACCTAGATGAGTCCACTTATATGAGGACTGTTTTCAAAATACATAGTACTAACCCCATGTATTTCAAGGATCAACTATAAGAAGTGCTGGGGATATAGAAATGAAAATCAGTATGAGAGTAAGATCAGTAATCAGTAAGATTTCTGCATCTGACTATACTGTTATAACTGATACCAGACGGCTTCTTCTGCCATCAGTTCAGTTCAGTTCAGTCGCTCAGTCGTGTCTGACTTCTTG